>CATIWK010700033.1:0-10403 GCA_949634005.1 Mallotus japonicus | reverse complement strand
CAATTTTTTTTTTCCAAGGATGGAAATGTATTCTCCTCAATCTAATATCATTCAAACTAAGAATAATATTGAAAGCTGACCCGTACACATGTTCTCAATACAAATATTTTATAAATAGGCAAAAACCATCTTTAAGCCCCTAAATTATAGCGGTTTTGCTTATTGAGCCCCTATCATTTTATTGCATTGCATTGAGCCATTATGCTTTTATTTATGTAGCTATTGAGCTCCAGTTTGTCCTAATTTGACAGACAAACTGCAATTGTTTGTCATGCTATGTTAAGTGGCGAGTGACAATTCATATCCTATGCTGAATGGTTAAATGTTGGCTGACTAGACTTAGTAATGTTGATTGTTGAACAGTCAACATTACTAAGTCTCAGTCAACTTACTAAGTCTCAGTCAACTTACTAAGTCTAATCAGCCAACATTTGACCATTCAGTATAAGATATGAATTTTCACTCACCACTTAACAGAGAGTGACAAACAATTGCAGTTTATCTGTCAAATTAGGATAAACTGGGGTTCAATAGCTACATAAATAAAAGCATAGGAGCTCAATGCAATACAATAAAACGATAGGGGCTCAATAGAAGAAACCGCTATAGTTCAGGGGCTTTTGCCAATGATAATAACAAGAAGCCTCTTCTTTAAAATCCAAACTCAAACCCATAGTTATTAAAGGCGCAAAGGGATCCTGGAGCCTAGGTGCAAGCGCACGCCTTTTTGAAGTGAGGTGCAAAAAAAAAATTGCATATAATAAGGCTAATAAGACTCATAAGATAAAACATGTATAAAATCATATTCTAGACATTAATATTTTATAAATCTAAAATAAAATGCATTCACAAATGACAAACATATACTTAGCATATTTTTAAATCCATAACAAACACTAAAAAGGAGAAAAAAAAAAGGTTCAAGAAATATAAAACCATACCCATAGACTTATTATCCTACTAAATAGGTTATAATTACTAAAGCTTGTTCCATTAAATGACTACTCATCATCATCATCATCAAGCTCAACATAGTCATCCTCATCCTCTTCTTCATTAAATTCCTTAATCTCCTCATGGTCACTTTCAACTTCCTCTCTATCATCTTCTTCAAATCACTTTCTTCATCTCTAAGTACTAGAGGTGTATTAGTCCTTGATGAATGTGAAAAGCTTTATGTTTTGAGCACTCAAAGTCATAGAATTAGGATCAATTTAGTTGCATTTTAGTTAAATACAAGGTTATTATTCAGCTTTAATGTTTTTGCTTAAGTTTATTAAGTTTGTTTTAATTTTTAAGTTATTTGGTGTACTTTTGGGTCTCTAGGATGCATTGGAAAGGATTGAAGGTGTTGATTGAGGCAAGCCCATGATGGGGAAATCAAAGCAAGTCAAATTTATGAAGAAGAATCAAGTTTTGAAGTGAAGAGATGTTGCGCAGCCGTGCATTGAAAGCCACACAGCCGTACGGGTCAAAGGCATAGACACACAGTCGTGCATTAAAGACATATGGCCATGCCTGAAGAAGCAAGGACGCACGGCCGTGCATCAGCAACAGAAATTTGAAATTCGAAATTTGAACAGAGCTGATTCTTGGGGATAGTATTATCTACTGTTAGGGATTCAAATTTGAACCGAAATTGGCTTTAAAAAGATGCAAAGCCACCTGATGAACAGAACACTTTTTACTTTTTACTTTTTACTTTTTACTTTAGCTTCATTTTTACTTCATTTTCCAAGAATCAAAACTAGAATTCTCTAGTTCTTTCATTTGATTAGTCTAGTAGATGTTTGAAGATTAAGAACAGCAAGCTTCCATTCCAGGGGGGGTTTTCTTATTCTGCTTTCAATTTTAATTCAGTAATAATGGATTTGTTTTCTCTTCATTCATCTTCTCTTCTACTCAACATGTGTGGCTAGGATTTCTAGATAGGGTTCTTAAATCAATTCAATCAAGTAATCATTAAGACTAAACCTAAGTTAATAAACATAGATATTGATTGTTGTTTTACTTAATGTCTTCATAAAATTGATCACCCTTTGATTGAATCCAGACAATGAGACTTGATTGAGAGATATATTTCATTGAGAAAACAAGCAATAACATGTTAATTGTCTACTTAATTGAGAGACATTTAGATAGTTCATAATGTAATGGCATAATACATACATGACCTCCTGTACTTGTCACTTTTTTCAGTTTGACACCTTAACTTATAGTTTTGCCATTTTGACACCTGAACTTGGCTAAAATGCACTAGTTTATACTAATATGATGACATAATGCATCTACCACCCCCTATACTTATCACTTTTTGTCAGTTTGACACTTTTATTTGTAGTTTTTAATCAATTAAACCCTTATAATATGGCATATGTTGATTCGCTATTCCGTGCCACGTGTGTTGATAGGGATTTTAAAATTACATTTTAGCCAAGTTCAGGTGTCAAAATGGCAAAGATATAAATTGAGATGTCAAACTGACAAAAAGTGACAAGTATAGGGGGCTATGTATATATTACACCTAATGTAATAGAGCTGAGCTTAAAATTGATTATAGTGAACACTTGATTAGTGAGAGCTATAAAATCAAGTACTAATTATATTCAATTAATTATAGGTTTATCTGAGAGGAAGATCTGTGATTCTTAAGATTGCTCATATAATAAACCATGCTTAAAAATGACTTAAAGTTTATTTACATCTTTTTAAAGGTTGAATTAAGTTTAAAAACCCTAGCATTTTCTTGGATTGTGAATTTTCTATATTAGCTTTTAATTGTTGAGTTTATTTTATTTCAAAAACCATTTTTCGGTGTCTAGACAAACAAACACCTTGAGTAATACAATACTTAGTTTTCAATCTCTGTGGGACGATCTTAATTTATTACTTCGACGATTCCGTACGCTTAGTCCTCTTTTGAGAGGGTTTATTGCACCGTTGGTACCATAACTTTGACCCATGTTTCAAAATGGTATCACAATTTCAATTTTTTTTCCTTTTTGGTCCCTTAAATTCTATTTTAGTTTAAGTTCACAGTCACTTAATAATTTCTAGTGAAATTCATCTGACATGTCAACCGGTTGACATGGGTCAAAGTTACTATTCCGGTTGACACGTCAAATGAATTTCACCGAAAATCATTAAGTGACCATGAAATGAAACAAAAATAAAATTTAAGGGACTGAAAAGAAAAAAAATTGAAATTGTGGTGCCATTTTGAAACATGGGTCAAAATTATGGTACCATTTTAAAACATGGATCAAAATTATGGTATCAACGGTGCAATAAACCTCTTTTGAGAAGATCCTTTTGCCTTTTGAACTGTTGTTTCTTTTTTTTTTTTTTTTTTTTTTACCAATGAATCATGAAAGAGAGCTGCTCAAATAACCAAATTCTTCTTTTCTTTCCCTGTAAAACCCTAAATTTTAACTAATAAGGTTTTTTTAAGTTAGGCCCAGCCCAATTTCTTTTATTAGCCCAATTCAAAAATCAAATATTTAGGGCAATTTCACTGAGGCGCGCCTTTTGCCTCGTCCAAGGCGCACGCCTAGGCCCTAAGACACGCGCATAAGTGAAGTGGCTCGCCTTGGAGGCTATGAGGTGCCTAGGCCTGCGCATCGCCTTTAATAACTATGCTCAAACCTTTCATTTCTCTACTTTCTCCTCTCTCTCAAATTCTGCTTACCAATTTTATCACTATCCATTAACCTCAAAACCACCCACCAACAAATCTTCTTCTTCTTCTCCTTTATTTCCTCTCACCTGCAATAGAAACTTCAATGATGCTACTCCCCCAACCACCGTCTGCCCTAGCTGCGACATCCACATCCAGAACTCAGCCTAGAGAGAGACCAACATGACTAGAAAACAAGGATGCAATTCAAGTTTAGGGGTTTTTCGCAAGCAAAAGCAAAAGCTTGCTCCACCAGTGATACCCAAGTTTGAAGATCTTGTCGCAGTTGCTCCTATACCTCCGCCATTAGATAAAAGAGAGGTTTTTCTTTGATTTTTAATGCCCACTTTTTCATATTACTTTTTTTTTTTTTGGGTATTCTAAGTTTGAATTGTGTTGTATGTTCAAGACCCATTTCTCAACATTGCTCCAAAGAAACCAAAGTGGGACCTACAACTTCTAAATTTACATGTTTATTTTCTTGTGACTGCTTCCACTTCACCTTCTAAATTTTTTTTTTCTCATTGAATTGCTTTCCTTTGTGGCTTGTTTGGGTTGTTTTGAGTATTTGGGTGATTCTGTTTGGCCATTCACCTTTTTAATTTGCCACTTTCTTGTTTCTTATCCTATTTGCAACTCTATTTGGGATTTCTGCTATTGGGTCATTGTTGAATGCTCCTGATTGTTAGAAAGCCTTTTTTTTCAAAATTCCAAACTAAGCAAAACAAAGAACATGGTCCAACCAAGCTTATTGTTAGCGGAGTTCAACTTTCTACTTTTGCCAAAGCCTATCATGGGCACTCTCTGCATCACCTTGAGCTTGGACAAAGCCACAGAGCGAAAGTGGTGAATTGACCAATGTAGGGGCCATTAGCATCCAAATGTCCAATGTTAATCTGAACAAATGTGTGATCCTTGGAAGTGATGAGCCTGCTTGTAGCATAGCATTTCCTGGAGATGTAAAGATCCGTGCTCTGTCCCTCATCGTTCTGCATTTTGGATTTGATTTGTTTCGCTACCGTGAAAAAACACTAAAACGAGTAAACACAAAGCATAGGGAGCGAAACTACGAGGGCAAAATGAAAGAGGTTAAGCTTATTATATTTATCATCATACAGACGACATGGCTGAGAAGTGCCCTGCTGATGGTGATATGACCTCTTTGTTAAAAGAGGAGCTTATATGACAATAAAACTTGATTTTTGTGCATAAATGAGCCAAAAAATAGTTCAGTGGCATATATGAGCAAGAGGGTATACTTTAGGGGCCAAAATGTACCTATCCCTATATATATATATATATATAGTCCATTTTATATATTATGACCAAATGGTTATAAATCAAAACATTTTTACCAAAACTTGAACAAAAGATGAAACTATCAAAAGTCACAAACATTTAGATTTTCTTTTACCAATACACCTTTATAAATTTTGCAATTATAAATGACAAATTTGATATTTTATAGATGCCATGTGAGCAACTTTTATTTGATGTTAACCAAATGCCTATTTGTGCTAAAATTATCAACGACTGAATAAATTGAATTTTTTTTGCCAAAACTAAAAACTTCAGATAAAATTGCAAAAGGTCGTGAATGTTTGAATTTTTGGTACCAATAGGTCTTCATGATATTTTGTTTGGTAGAAATTTAGAATTCAAATTAATATTTTATTTGGTCAAATATACCCTTTTTAGCTAATCTTCCACAATAAAAAAAAAACAACAAAGCAAAAGAATAAGGGTATTGTAAGAAATAAAAATGATAAAACAAATGATATTTTAGTCTTATGAAAGAAATATAAGCTAAAATATTATGAAATTCGATTAGAAATTCTAACTACTTTTCTAGAATTTAATTTAGTTACAAGTAATTTCAAAAATTTGCAAAGTCGGAAATTTCAAATGAATTCCATAGAGTTCTTATTTAAACCAAACACATCAAACTTTGATTTTGCAAATGAATTCCATAAGATTTCAAGGAATTCATTTATACCAAATACATTGTAAATATCTAAAAAATCCATTAAGCTCGAGGTAAGAAACTGCTTATGTTATTCATTTTAAAGGTTCTTCTATTGTCACTCTACATATTTTCAAGGCCACCATGATTGACTTGTGTGGCGAAAAAATGATTTCTTTCATGTCCATATGAGATAGACAAAATCATCTTCGGCAAATTATGGCTTTAAAATAAAAGTGAGAGACTAAATGTGCAAATGTCTTTCTAAAATAAGCAAAAACTAACAATGGCAACACACCAATATTGCCCTTGAACATAGGCAAAAAAGTGGCATGACAACTAAGAAATTTCTTGGAAATTCAAATAGAATCTACAAATCTAGGTGGGATGCTTAGCACTTTTCATATGAAACATTGTCTTTAGTAGAAATATTAAACAAGTAACAACTTAACAAGTTAAAAATCAGGGATTGTCATTTTTTGGCCTGATATGTTTGGATTTCTAGCAGTTTTTTTTAATCTCTTTTTCAAAAATTATTGCTGGTTTTACTTGGTGGTTGTTTAAAACAAGTAAACAACTAGTCAAGTAAATGATCAAACAACTTCAAACAAAGATTTTTTTTTTTTTTTCACTCTATTGCTTACTTAATCCTTTAATAGAAGCTTAAGTTGATTAATATTACTTCTTACCAAAGTAGTACGGTAATGTACATATGGGCCACAAATAAGAAGTTGCAATTTTAAATTATATATATATATATATGAATGTACGAATAAAATGTAAAAATAAATTTCTGTTTTCTAATAAAGTAATATATAGGGAAATTGGTTTTAAGTAACAGTTTTACACGTCTGATGCTACATTATACAATTGATAGTAAAATCATAAATAATAATGAGTACAAACTAAGGGCTAAATGTTTGTATTTTAAAAAATTTATATTCATTAGATAGTTGTATTTCTTAATCTTAATAAAAATTTATATTCCTACTTTTTGATGTCTAGGTTCTAAAACTCACCTTTTTTTCTCATATAGAATTAATTTTTAATCATATACATCTCCATCTTGTCTTTTATCATTCAAAGTTATATCTTTCTTTCAGGTTAATCAATTATCTTTTCTTCTTCACAATAAAAAGTCAAAACCAGAAAAGTTTATCACTTCATTTGTAAGGAAATTCAACGCTTGGAGCTTGGGCAAAGAAGGGAATAAGAACTAAATGGATTATGAACCTCTACAAAGGAATTATAACAACCATTCTTGCCTAGGTCCTTCACCTTGAGCAAGTTGGGACATTGGTAAAGAAAATATCAAGTAGGATTTATTGCTCTTGATGTTCTTACTTGTAATAATTTATCCAAGTTCCAAACTAGATCTATTCATGATTTTTATTTCTTTTATCTTCAGACTTCGATTACTTTTTTCTGACCTCCTAGTTATTAAAATTTGATGGGAAGATGCTTTAGGAATCAGAATAAACACAAGGGACATTTTAATTGACATTAGAACTAGGGTGTATTAGTGTATTATGCCAAAGCTCATGGAAAAATTAGTAAATTATCAAAAATGAAAGAGTATAGTAGCCAGACACTCAAAAAGGAAATAAAAATAAATAATCAATGAAGTGAATATAGCCAATGAGAGTTGACCAGAATCATAAACATATATACAGAAAACCAGGGTACAAATTGGGTTGAGTCAAGCAGATAGGCATTGCAATTTTTTTTTATTATGTTCATATAGGTGTTGCAGGGCAAGTTTAATATTGAACCCTCTAGTAAATATAAAATATAGCCATGATCAAGACTTTTGGACAGGAGAATGAATGATTGTCATTGATTTAAGGACTTCTGAAGGCTGCAGTTTAACTTCCAAACCTTTGAAACAGGAGATGAATTGTAGAAGACAACTATATATCTATATTTTTTATGTTAAAAGTCTTGAGCATCTACTCATCCTATGAAGACTGCTGAAGGGGCATTAAAGAGAAGAAAAGAATCAATAATATTGCACAACTAAACCGTCTACATTAGCCAACTTGAAAACAATTAACAATAGGTTTCACCAATTCTTAATAGTCATTTCATTTTCAGAGCAAGCCCAAGTTCTTCAGCTCTTCCCTTCATGAAGCATAAGAAAACTATCTTCATGCAACAAATGAGAATAAAACAGATGAATAAAATTCACTCACCCGAGAGCCAAAGCACCTGACCACTGTAGCAAGAAGCCTAAGAAAGCTGACACAAGAATCAGCAATGTGTTGCTAGCATTCCATTCATAGGAGAGGACACCTGGAGGATCTAAGAATGGAATAAGTGAAGCCAGGAAAAACAAAGTGATTGGTGTTGTCTTCCACATTAACCTATTCATGGAATTCAGGACATGTAAGATGTAAAATACAAATTACTAAAAGAAAAAAATATCAGACTCAAAGAAGTTCAAAATTGAAAAGATGAGCATTAGATTCAGCATGAAACATACGCCAATGCTGTCCAGTTTTCTCGCTGTTGTAGAGTGGACCAGAGAATTTTGTTAACTGCACTGGGAATTATCCATGCCAATGCTATACAGGCACCAAAAAGGCTGAATTGCAGATCAGTTACTGTTGCAACAGCAACACCAATAGACACAACTGTAAGTGCAACCACCTGAAAGATTTCATAGCAGGGATCCCAAAAGTGTCAGTAAAAGCTGCAAAGAAAAAGGTATTAATCAGTCTATGGTCTACCCAGGAAGTGCATCTCTCCATTTTGAAAGAAACTGAAGCGCATCTCTCCATTTTGAAAGAAACTTAGAGCATCTATTTTATGCACCCGATCAACATCTCATGACTCAATAGAGAATAAAGAGTAGAAAATACTGAAAGCCTTTGAGGTAAAGATAATTCAGCAAATAACCTAATTGTAATAGGCACCATATTTACAATACAAGATTTGCAACTCTCCAACAAGGTAAACATAACCACCATTTGTAAAGAAATTCTTGCCGCTCAAGCCAACTACAGGACAGGTAATAGCAGCAGAGAATTATCCTCAAGCATTTACAGCCAGCACCATACATATTTAATTATTATTTTGTTTAATTCTTAGTAGCAAAATCCAGATTCTGCTTGTAAATTTTCTATATAAGATTCAGAAATTTTATTGTCAGCATGAATTTTCTTGCTTAATTTTCCAATTCAGTAACGGTTTGAAAGTTTGTCGTGTGGGATTCACAATGCTATAAGTGATTTCACAAAGAAAGTTGTGATATGAAAAATTAAGAGTTAAAACAAAGTTTGTGCTTTTCTCCAAATTTGTGCTTGTTCATCCCCTGTGGTTGTAGTCTTTGTGAATCTATCATGATTTGTCATGTTTTAAAGTATTAACTAATCAAATAATGAGCTTCTGGTTGGGAAGGATTGGGTGCCAACCATATAATGAGTATGTGATTATGCAGGCTTGGGTGTCTTCCTTTTCTTTCTTTGCTCTCCTTTCATCTCCTTCTAATCCCTTCAGAGGTACGGTTTCTGTCACCCATGAAAGTCCTAATTTCGAAACTATTTGTTGCAAAATCCTTTCCAAACTCATCAATCACTTGAAAAGTTTCTCTTCATGAAAGCGTTATTAGGCAGATTTTGAATTTATTCTACATCACCACCTGTTATCTTTCAACAAATATGCCCTCTTTTTTTTCTTTCTAGTTTCTACATAACTGTTTTAGTATTTTCATCCATGCGAGATTTACACGTATCTCTACTTTCTGCACCAATTAAACAACAAATCACACTTGACCAAATTGCAGCCTTATACTGTATCTAATGCTTCTCATCACGGTACCAACCATTTAAAAAGCAAAAAATGGGTTCAGTACTCTGAGAGAATATAAGGCATCATGGATACCTTTTAAATCATACCACCCAAATCTGAGATAACCCATCCACAAGGTTATGATTCATAATAAAAATATACATTCCTTAAGAAAATAAAATTGTTACGAAAGGCGACAAAATAAGAAAATGCACTCTGAATCATGCTATTGCAGAATCAGAAATCACAGTTCTAAATCCCTCAATGACATCAAATAGTTAGAACAGTGAATGTAGCATGACAATTACTGGCCAAAACTTACCTTGGAGAAAGATGCGTGCTATCCGAACCATATAAATTCCAATAGAACAATTGAGGGCGTAACAGCAATCTTTTCGATGTTTTTACCGCGGAAGAAGTCCAGGTAGAAGCACCTGCGGCTTTCATCATCTCAATTTTCCTAGTAATCAAATAGTAACAGAATTAAAGCAAGAAGAAGAAGAAGAAGAAGAAGAAGAGTACTACTTGATACATGTAGAGTCGATTATTTCTCTTTGTAATGAAAATTGGACTATGGAATCAATTTCAAGCAGTGGGAATCAACGTTAGTGACACTGATAAACAAAAAAGGATTTGGCCAGAAGGAGCAAAAGAATTTAGGTTATTAGAGAGAGACGCCATGACGCATATCAGAGCTCATGGTATGCCTTCCTGGCTCGTATGATTGTGTTGCCTTCCTCACTGGTATTGCCATATACCGAAGTAGAGATTTTCTTTTTGCCATTGGTTGCGCGAATGAAACACTTATACTCAATAGGTTCGCCATTAGTAGTCATTTTATTCCTTTGCACCTTGGGCTTCAACGATTCTATGATTATACCAAAAAACAAAAAGCAAACAACAGTTAATTAACATCCCACATATAATCAATCATTATTCATCACCCACATAAAAAAAGACCAATAAAATTAAACA
>CATIWK010699977.1:0-14519 GCA_949634005.1 Mallotus japonicus | reverse complement strand
GTGAAATACACAATATTCCTTTTCTCTTTCATGTTCACAGTGCTGTTTGTACATAGACAACCTAAAAAAGGGTTTGCCGGTTGGTTGAATTTGAGATACATTGTTAATAATAGACCAAGTGTGCGTGTGTGTGTGGTATGGTGCAGAAATAATTAATAAATGATACCTTTTTCAATTCAAGATCAGTCGCCTAGTGATTCGATATAAAGTCATTTTTATTGGATAGAGATTGTTGTTGCGAGTAGCGACGTCTACAGTGACGTTATTACTCGTGATATTCACCTTATCGCTCTTGAGTTTTTTTTTATAAATTATGTTATTAAAAAATAAAAAAATTATTTACAGGTTATCAATATTTAAATCATTGCATGATAGGTCTATCTGTGTGCACATTAAATTTTAGATTTAAAAAAAAAACAATTAAAATTTCAAAAAAAATAAATATTAATTAATATTGGGGACAATATTAAAATTTTCCTAAATTTGTTTTGTCTTCATGAGACTTGCAATATTACACGTCCTGATATGTATCATGGTCCCTTTTTATTTCATTCGGAGATCAACAACAGCTGATGACATATGCCTATATATGAGATTAATCAAGAAGGAAAAATTCATTATTTGGCTCTCGAACATTCATAATTTGTTTTATTGAGCCTCTATATATTTATTGTGTTTTAAAATACCCTTAAACATTTATTTGATACAACGTTGAACCATTAAACATTTATTTGATACAACATCGAACCCTTAAATATCAATTCTACTTCTTTTTTTTTTTGTTAAAAAATGGTTCAATGTTATATCAAATAAATGTTTAAGGGTCTTTTAAAATACAACAAATATATAGGAGTTCAATGAAACAAACCACATAAGTTCGAGGACCTATTAATGAGTTTTTCCAATCAAGAATTAGGATAGTGTTTAAAAAAAATTTTGGTTGAAATTACATGTGACTATTGAATTAAAGAAAATATTTTTTCCAAGAGATCAACCGAATCCACTACAGTTAACATTAAATACGAACAACTGGCATAAGCACATTAATGTTTAATTGCTTCTGCCATGTTATTTTACGTTAAATAAAAATTTGTTAAATTCATGATAACACATAAAACATTGGCCAAATGTATAGTTTCAACCCTGAACTTAACTTAATTAACCTCTAACACTCCTCAATGTTTATTATGTTTTATTAAACCTTTAAACTTTTATTTTGAACCTATCTAACCCCCTATTATACATAAAATTGAAGTATTTTATAAATCAATGTTGATATGAACACAAGAGAAACATATATAAACTAAAATAATGTTTAATGAAAGAGATAATATAATTAAAAATAATTTTTTTCTAACTTTTTTTATATTAATTTTTATTTCTATTTATGTTGTTTTAAAGTTAACTTTAGCATTTTATGTGTTCAAAATCATTCCAAATTAAATTTATGTCCGTTTTGATATTGTATAAGTTAAATAGAATAAAAAATACAAATTAGAAAGTGAAAAAGATTCAAAATAAAAGTTTAAAAATTGAATATAAGAATAAAAATTGATGAGTTTTAGAGGTTAATCATGTAAAATTCAGGGGTGAAACTATGCATTCATCCCATAAAAACATTATATAGATATTTTGATATTATTATGGCTATTTTTATTAATATTATTGTTTTATTAATAAAATTTTTAAAATAAAAAAATTATTGTTTATATAATAATTCAAGTTTACAAACTGAAAAGGCTCTAGAGTGGTGAATAGGACCAATTGATATTTTTTAAGTGAGGCTCAAGAATGAATAAAGAAATAAAAAGAAAATTCAAGAATAATGATGAAGAGAATTGAGACACAATTATAATTAAAAGTTCGGTTTTTTAATAAATCTACGTCTTCACCTAACTTATCCTCAAATTAGAATTTTGAACCACCCCAATGTTATTACCTAAGATTGTTACAAGTGTTTTAAGGTTCACACTAAACCTTTACAAATGTATTTTTCAAAGCTCAACACATACATCTTGCAAATGTGTTGCCCAACACAAACCTCTTGTACAAGTGTTTTTCTCATAACTCACACTTGAACTTTTTACAACACAAGTGTCTCACAAGGGTAACACTTAAACATTTCACAACACAAAGTGTTTTCACAAAAGTTGAATACAAAAGAGATTACAAGGAAAATTTGAAAATTACAAAGATTTAATTATTATAATGAATGATCAATAAATTCTCTATTGCTCAACATCCAACTCTCTTCATAAATGAAGTTCCAAGCTTGGTTTATATAGTTAGAGATGAAAAATAGTATTGGAGAGCTTCAATCTCCTTCATTTAATGTAAATTCAGCTTTTTGCAGAGACATGTCTACTCAGAATTGTTAGCATCTCCCTCAAGATCGTGACGCTTAAAAAAAGTGACAATTACATTTAAATTTGTTCGTCGTAGCCTTGTTAGGAGCTCCTCCTCAAGATCGTAAGCAAGCATCTCATGATCATGAGGGGTGAATTGTGAAGAGCTCATACTCTTCTTTAAAAAAGCTTCAAGTCGTGGGCACTCCTCAGGATCGTAAGTGGCAATAATGCTTGAAAAAAATTGATATTTTTAGTTTCAATTAATTTCTCTTGGACTTAGATCACTTCCATTTTAATTCAAATACAATAAAATTTTTAAAAATAACAAAAGTACTACTTTATCTTTATAACAGTCAATCTTGCAATTTTAATAATCCTATGATTTTCACTATAGTCCTTAGGGGTGAGCAAGCCTTATGTGGAAACCGAACTGCAAATCGAATCGACCCAGTTTGGTTCGATTCGGTTGGGTTGATTCATTTGATATTTTTGAAATTTTTGAACCGAACTGAATTTTGGTTCGATTTAGTTTGGTTTTCTGCCCAGAAAATTTGGTTAACCTAATTAACCGAATTTTACTAATTTTTTTAATTTTAAATTTTTAAATATTATAATAATGTAATAAAAAATAAAAAAATTTAATATTTTTAAAAATTTCGATCGGTTCAATTTTGATTTTGAAATTTTCAATTGATTCAATTCGATTCGATTATAGTTTGATTCGGTTCGATAAAAAAAAACTCCCAAAACCGACCGACGCTCACCCTATTAGTCCTATAATATTTTTTTTTTACAGCTCTAATGTTGTCTTCGGAGTCGGAGGTACAGGTGTACTCCAAAACGGTGACGTATAGACGTAGACTTTGACCGGTTTAAGCTATTTATATAGTTTTTTTGTTAGTTTCCTTTGGGAGGCAGAAGAAGAGAAGAGAGAAAAGAAGAAATGGAGGGAAGGTGTACGAGATATTGGATGATAATGGTAGCTCATGGAATCGGTCTGCTCATTTTCAGCAGAGGTTTTCTATTGACTCGAACTGAGCTTCCTTATTACAGTCACTGTTCTGACATCTCTCACTCTCCCTGCTTTTCACCTGCTGTTGATTTCACCAATACTACTACTCTCAATCAAAGCCACTCGCAGCAGTGCTGGACTAAACCTGCTGTTGATCGGCTCCTCATTATTGTTCTTGATGCCCTCAGGTACTCTTTTCTTTTTTCAGTAGTTGGTTACCGTTTGTCTTTGGTTTGACATTAATTGTCTATTGCTCTATTGTTTCAGGTTCGACTTTGTTGCTCCAAGCTCAATTTTTCCAGGTTTTTATATTGTTTGCTCTAATTGGATCTACTTCTTGTTATGTCATATTATATGGGTCGATATTGATTTTTGCTGTGTGGTGCAGAGAAGAAGCGATGGATGGACAGATTGCCTGTTTTACAGAAATTGGCAACAGGGTCATCTGCTAGGATTTTTGAAGCGATTGCTGATCCTCCTACTACAAGTCTCCAGCGTTTGAAGGTATGAATTTTTTTAATGCTCTTTTTTTTTTTTTTGACCCAAATAAAATGAAGAGGAAAAGATGATTTCTTTTGGTTTTTCAGGGCTTAACTACTGGTGGATTGCCAACTTTTATTGATGTTGGAAATAGCTTTGGTGCTCCTGCAATTGTTGAAGATAACTTCATACATCAGGTATCTTTGCAATCATGAATCATGAATCCTGAGTCATCTCTTGGGTGTTTGCTAGCTTTGGAACTAGCATGTTCTGAGTTTTTTTTTTTTTTAATTCATTTAATTTTTGCAAGATAATCTTCACTTGCAGTTGGTTATAAATGGGAAGCGCACATTCATGATGGGTGATGACACATGGGTTCAGTTATTTCCTCATCATTTCAATAAGTCTTATCCTTACCCATCTTTCAATGTTAAAGATCTTCACACGGTATGCCATTTTAACAAGTTTAATGCACTTCTGGGCAGAATTCTTTCTTCTAATATATTAAGTAATTAATGCTTATAATTTTCCAGGTAGACAATGGATGCATTGACCATTTATTTCCATCCCTATATCAAGATGACTGGGATGTTCTCATTGCACATTTTCTTGGTGTGGTAAGTTCAATGTGTCTTATAAATGCAAGTTCCTACATTTGTGTATCTTGTGTTACTGGATTATCTCTGTAGGGGTTTATGTTTTATGAGTAGATTTAGATATGCTTCAACTATTCATTGTTATATGTCATGCAGGATCATGCTGGGCATATATTTGGTGTTGATTCTGTACCAATGATTGAAAAGCTGGAGCAGTATAATCTCATCCTAGAGGTAGTTACTTAGTTGCTTCCATGTGCATTCTTGATCTTGCATTTCACTTCTTTGAATTTTGAAGGAAGATATCCCAGTTCAATAACATAGCCTGGCATTTTACTGCATGATAAAATGGTTGGGCATTTTGAAGTTGTAAAATGTGGCATGTAACTTGTTTTGAGGATAGCTGGTGAGCATTTTCTTTGTTGCGGTTGCATTTTCTTTGTTGTGGTTTTCTCATACCAGTTTTAGTTTTTGACAGGCTCAATGATATTAACTACACCTAAGTTTTTAAGATGGAAAAACTTCACACTTGATGCCTCGTTTAATTTCATTAGCGAGCTTTTACTTGTTGAACCAAATTGAAGGGAATAAATTTTGATCAGCAAAAGCATAAGATTAAACTAAAATGATGCTTACAATTTTAGCTTCTATGAAAAAGCCTTTTGGTTTGGTAGCTCAATTTTTCATACAAATTTTAACCTTTATGGCAATTCTTTGTTATCAAGATTCTTTGTATAGTTGAAGGTTAAGAAATTACGAAGCCATCCTAACTTATGGAGGGTGATAGTAAGCAAAACATTGAAGAAATAGCAAGATTGCCATGCTTAAGTGAAGAATTTTTTTTTTTCTTTTCCTGGGGTAATCCATATTCATTATGTATGCTGGAATAAAATTTTGCTGGGAGGAGGTAAATCAATGCTTGGAAGATTATTAGTTATGGATCAGAAAGGAAGAAATAAAAGTGTATGGCTGCACCATTTCAGGCTGATAGCAGTGCCACATCCCATTCATATTGTAATGCCTGAGAATGAACCCAACTTATATGTGATAATCTTGAAACTGCTACAGCTAGGGGGTAGGAAACTGGGGCATGACTGAATCTGCCATAAAGCAGTTGCTACAGCTGTTTATGCTGCTTTTTGAAGTTTTGATCGACAGTCATATCCTTAACTTGGCCATATATTTTGCTGCAGAAAGTAATCAAGGAACTAGAGAATCAGTCTGGGCCTGGCGGTTTACATGAAAATACTCTTCTTCTTGTGATGGGTGACCATGGACAAACTCTAAACGGCGACCATGGTGGAGGGAGTGCTGAGGAGGTATGTTTTATTGCATGTTATAGAAAATTGATTCAGCTTGTCATACTTTAATATTTCATTTTTAGAGTTACAAACACTCAAATAACACTATGCAGGTGGAAACATCTATCTTTGCCATGAGTTTTAAGCAGCACCCATTTTCCATTCCATCTGAACTTGACTCTTCGTCTTGTGAACAAGATCTGGTATTGCTGCTGCCTTTTAAGTGCACACATACAATAGTATTTCCAAGATATTCATGATCCCTCACTTTAACTCATACTGCTTCTTCTTGTTGATTGTCTTTCCCTATATTATTGGAATGTTATCTTTCTCAGTATTATTCCTTTGGTTCTCCATGTTTCTTCTTCTCAAATGTGTAAAAAATGAATACTGGAGGGGATGCAAAATGGAGAGAAGAGGTATAGGAACATACATGAGCATGATTTTGCATTCCAAATATGATGTCTTTATATAGTGAATAAAACTAAAGGGACACTGCTTAGGGAATGTTTCCAATTATTTTTGAAAGATGATCCAATTGTGCTTTTGTCTCCTCCTAATTTATAAGAAAAGAAAAAGCATTGGTTAGCAGACAGATTGAAGTAAATGAGGTTTGCTCCTTATGAGCCAAAGCTCTAGTTAATCCTACATCTAATTGAATTGCATTCTCCATATTGTGATTTCAGGACGGGAACAAGATGTGTACCAGTACCATCCAACAGGTGAGAATGCCTTTTACTTCTTGACTGGGATTTGTTTATATCTTCTCTCAAATGTAAAAAGTACTTACGCAAGCAAACACTCCACAGCTTGACTTTGCAGTGACGGTGTCAGCTTTACTTGGTGTCTCCTTTCCATTTGGAAGGTGCCGTGTAAGCATCCTTAAATTTTAACTTCTGCTTCTATTTATGTATATTTTTTCACTTATGTGATGAAAAGTGCTATTATTTATTTTGTTTTATCCTGGTCTTCTTTCAGCATTGGTCGTGTTAATCCTGAGCTATATGCTTTAGGTTCTGGTACATGGAATTTGGAGGAAACTAAAGTGAGGAATTGCAAAAATCAGTCGAAAGTGGAAGACTGGGTGCAGAATTATGTCAATGTACTTTGTGTCAATTCTTGGCAGGTATTTTTTTACTGGTCTTGGATTTTAAATACACATGTAAGTGGCATCATGCGTAATGTTGATTTGGATATTTCTGTTTCTAGTTCCACTAAATAAACAACCTTTTCTTTTCTGTTTAATAGGCCCATCGCATTAATAGTGGGGCCTTGAGTTAGTATGTTGTGTTCCATTTATGTTACCATTTTTTAGGTTGATAGATACAGAAATATTGAAGAAAATGGTTGATAATGTAACATGTTTAAATGAAAATGATAGTTAGAAGATTTTCCCTAATGGCTTAATAAACTCCCAAGGTGAAATTTTAATTCTTGGTGCTGCCATCATTACTCTTTAAATTGAGTTGGTAGGATTTGGATGTCACCCCTTGATTCATTGGAATGTGTATTAACTAAAGGCAACATCTCAGAAAAAATGTTTGACGTACACATAGTTTAATGGCAATAAATTTGATCTGGCTACTTTTCAGTTGGCAGGCGATAAGGTCTTTGCTTGAATCTTGATGTGCTCTTTTTTCCACATGCCATCCATATTATTTGGAATCTTATGAATTCTTCTTATGCAGGTCAAAAGATATATTGACATCTATTCAGCTTCATCGATGATTGGATTTTCCTCTGAAGACTTGCTACACATATCAGATATCTATAATCAGGCAGAGGAGAATTGGTTGCACATTAAGGATTTATTATCATATAAAAATGAAAGCTGCCGTTCCTTGTTGCCTGACCTTACAAAGCAAATTGATGCTTATATTAATTTTCTATCAAATGTTTCGGAGCTGGCACGCTCCAAATGGACCGAGTTTAATTTGAAGATGATGGGCATTGGACTTGGGATTATGTTGTTGTCACTTTTAATCATGTTTCTTACTATTCAGCAGGCAAATAGGCCATGTGCTGTTTCTCTTTCTACTTCTGGAGATTCTAGGATATCCTTTGATATAGTATTTGCTTGCTTTGTAGTGGCAATACGTGCTTGCAGCTTGTTTTCAAATAGTTACATTTGTAAGCTCTGACTTCTCATGCTTCCAAGAATGCTTTTCCTTTTTTGTCCCCCTTTATTCTGCTACTTTTGTTTGACATTCCATTTTTTCTGAACCTCGAGCTCAGTGGAAGAAGGAAAAGTGGCAAGCTTTCTGTTAGCCACAACTGGCATTGTGAAGTTTCGATACTCAATCATGAAAAAGAAGATGATATTTGAAGTACGTACAGTAATCTTAGATGTTAATTACCACAAGTAGATTTTGTGATCACTCATCTGAAAGGCTATGCTTGATATATGCCTAATGGTGCTGACTTTTTCAATGGATTTATTTGCAGGCAGTAATATTTCTTCTGTTAATATCCATTCTCAGATTCAGCATTGAAGTTGGGCTGTCAAAGCAGGCTGCTACTTCTCAATTTATGAGCGCATCTCCCTCATGGATGCTTGGAATTGCTCCAGGCCATCCAATATGGATGTATATGTCTGAAATTGGACCAATTTTGGCTGTAATTTTATTGGCATGGTTATTGTACAGAATTACTGCTAGCAGCCATTATTGGGGAATTTGGAAGTGCGTAATCATGGGAACCATTTCAAGTTATGTACTTATAGCAGTGCATTGGGGATCTGAAAGTAGCATACCAAGTCTAGCTTTGTTGCTTCGAGGAGTTGGAAAAAGTTATATTCCCAGATTAATATATGGTATTGGTCTGGGTCAACTTACTTTAGTGGCATTTGGTCAATTTTCTACTCAAGAGAAACCTTTAGATGGACAATGGAGCTTGATAATGAAAGCAGTGGCCGTGTCATCTGCTTGGAGTCCAACAATCATTCTTCTGTCAGGAAAACAAGGTTCATTGGTTGCGATAGCATCCATAATTGGAGGTTCTTATTCTTTGCTATAGCTTGGTATTTTATTATATTGCACCATTGGACTCCAATTTACAGTTGGTTCATTTAAATCACTGATCTCTGATACATGTTTGGAAATGTGATAGTATCATTATCTGTAAACTCTTAAAGGATTTGTGCATGAGTATCTATGCCTCTCTTGACAGGGTATTGCATAGCAAAGCTGGGGAATGTTGAAGATGCCGTTAGTGGGACTGGTACAATGCTGAATTTCAATCCCCTTGCTGTAACACAATGGAATCTTTTAGCTGTATGTCTATTCTTCGCTACAGGTCACTGGTAAGATAAGATGCTTGTTATTTACTTTGATGTTTGCACATATGCTGGGTCTGTTGCTGGTCTATTTTGTCTTTAGTTTGTTGGTTATTATTATTTCTGCTCATTCCCCTAATTGTGGAAACAGATCAACCTATCATATAGCTAACTCTTGCAACTTTTCAGGTGTGCTTTTGATGGCCTCCGCTATGGTGCTGCATTTATTGGGTGAGTCTTGGTACATGCAGCAAGCACATGTTTTGCACTATTCCTGAATTTTTTTACTAACCCTTTTCAGATGATGTGATAATTGCACCAGTAAACTGATAGTCATTTTCAATCATTGTATTTTTCAGGTTTGATGAGTTCATCCTTGTTCGTCAGGCTGTCCTTCTTACACTTGATACTTTTGGTTTTTCGCACATTCTTCCTATTTTGGGGCTTCCATTTCTTGCTGTTCATAAATCTTCTTTGGGTCAGACCAACTGCAGGAAAAGTTCTATTTTTTCACAGCTATCTCAGGCAAGTATCCTTGTATGCTTCTCTATTTTGGGGCATCCGACAATAGTGTCTACTTTCATTACACAAGTATTGAGTTATGATTTTCCAGTCTTGTGGGTTTCTATTTTGATGTTCAATGATTTGGCATTTGGCCATCTGCAAAGGCTAATGTACAGTGTTTCTTTCAGATGTATATGATGTTTGGACTCATCACAGCCACCACAGCTACAGCTACTATAATATGTGTCACTATTCAGAGGCGGCATCTAATGGTAGTAGCATCCATTTCAGCAAGCTATTAATCCTTGTTATATATGACATCCACTTGGATTTGCTTACTTTTCTGTCTCTCCTTGTAGGTGTGGGGTTTATTTGCTCCGAAATTTGTTTTCGATGTGGTGGGTCTTCTGCTTACAGATCTCCTAATTTGCCTGGCTTTGCTATTATATTCTTGTCGAGCAGAAGATGCACAACAGGATCCGAGTACTGAAAAAAATGATGGTCAGAAGAGATCTTGACTCTAGATATTCACAGTTGATGCCAATGGAAAAGATTTTGAAGAAAAAGAATTAGATATAAACTTAAAAATATTTGCTTGCTAGTACAAAACAGCATTGCCGCATATTTTCCACATTTGTGACTGCAAGCCAATTTTTGGGATGCTATAAGATGTGAGAAACTGGCATAAAAATTTGACAATTTTGAGAAGATAGGAGAAATGTGTTCAGGCCAAAACTTACTCTGGGAGGATAACGATGTTGGTGGCATGTGTCATGCCTGCACATTATAAATTGTAGCTTATTTATATAACCCTTTTTAGTACAGTCCCTTCTTTTGGGGGAATTCTAAGGTAACTTTGTTTTTTAGTTACTTTGTTTTTTAGTTACTTTGTTTTTACTTTCATTTTATCACTATTGGATGAAAGTGTATTGAATCATCCAATGGTGGTTATTAATAAAGTAAAAATTACTTTGTAAAAACTAAAGTACTTTTGGCATATTAAATCCTAGTTCTAAAACCAAAGTATAAATATATCAATTTTTTTTTTCTAATAATCAAGTGTCTAAGTAAAAAAATTTTAAATTGGTATCTCCAACAAATTTTGCAGGTTAAGGTGCAGTGCTGATGTATCTTATTTTAAGCATCAAATTGATTTAAATTTCCTTCTTTTATATTAGATTTTATTTTTTATTCTTTTCAATATTTTAAAAAAATTATTTTTCTTTCACTCATATATTAAATTTAAAAGTGCATTATGTAGGATATTATTAAATTAAAATAAAAATAAAATAAAAAGTGAACCACTAGTGTTAAAAAATAAAAAAAAAATTAATTATTCTTCAAATTTATATAAAAAAGTGAAAATATAAATGCAATATAATTAAAATAAAATTTACTTATTATAATTAAAAGTAAAAAATAAAATAATTTTTTTAGTAAATAAAAAATTAATTAACTAAAATCACAAAATAAAATTTAAATTCAACACCAGTATAATTAATTAAATAAAAAATAATAATATATATATATAGTGGATCTATGAATCGGCCACGTGGCAGAACTCCCATCACGTGCTTATATATCACTATAAAAGGAAAATTCCACCGCTTTCTAATTATGCCGTCATCCTCATCTTCTTCTTCCATGAAATTTTAGCACTGTAATGGCTTCTCTGAAATTCAAAATCCAATATCCTACCCAACTGAAATTCTTCCAAATTCCTCAAAAACCCAACTTCAAAACATCAATTATAACCTGTAGCCTAAGAGGTGGATCAAGAAAACCCTTATGGAGGTCAAAAAGATTATCAACAGAAGCCATACAAGCAATCCAGTCACTCAAATTAGCCAAATCCTCAAACCCAAGATTACAAAATGTTCTGAACACTAAACTCTCAAGGCTTCTCAAAACTGACTTACTTGATACCCTTGAAGTGTTGCAGGACCAAAATGAAATAGATTTAGCACTAAAGGTACTTACTTTCTCTGCTCTTCTTTTTGTTTTTTTCCTTCAAAGTTTGAATCTTTTTGCTTAATTTTAAGTTCTTTTATCTGAATTGAAATTAGGGTTTTATTTAGGTGTTTGATTTTGTGGAAAAAGAGATTTGGTACAAACCAGATATATCACTGTATTATAGGATGATTGAGATGTTTGGGAAGAACAAGATGATTGAAATGGCAGAAGGGTACTTTTGTAAACTAGAAGAAGAAGGGTTGAAACCTGATACTAGAGCATTTAATGAGATGATTGGGGCTTATCTGAGAGTGGGTTTGATTGAAAAGGCAATGGAAATGTATGGCAGATTGAAGGAATCAGGTTGTGTACCTGATGAGTTAACTTTTGTAATTTTGATTAGGAATCTTGAGGACGCTGGAAGGGATGAGCTTGTTGATGTTATAAAGAAAGAATGCGGTGATTATATGGATTATCCTGATAAATTTCTTGAAGAAGTTCAGAGGAAAAAACATGTAAGTTATCTGCATTTGTATTTTTTTTTTCTCTATTTGTTTGCTTTTAATGCTTTCATATCAGCATTGTTTGGAATAAAGAATGTGCAAGAATTTAATCTATGCCGCAAGCAACATGATTTCATTTCTTTTCTTTCAAAATGCCTTTAAACTGTCATGTAAGTTGAAAGAATTGAAGTCTAGGAAATACTATCTATCCAAACATGAGATTTGACTATATAGAATTGAATTGAATTCAGTTGAATTGAATTCTTGAGCATTATGATATGCTTCAAACTAAGTGAAGCATTTATGTTGAAATAGTAAGAAGAAGCTATGATTCTTTGATTATCATTTAAAAACAGAATATCCTATCATTCGAACAAATGCAAAGGCACTTATTTTTTGTGAATGGCTTAAACATTGTCAGCTTAGAATCCTCCTTTGGTAGCTTTAACTGTGATATAATCGGTCTCTAATAGTACACTTCATAACTGAGATGGAAAAGCTGATATACATTGGTTGAAAGATTCATCTCATTACTTCCTTCTTACTGAGCAAAAGCCAAGACCTAAATTAAATTAATATGTTGTTCAACAGATAGCAGCTGTAACTGATGAAGTTTCATAATGAAGATGGCTTTAGAAAAATTGGAGATTTAAATGATGTAATGCCCTGTAATGGACATTATTGGGTTTAGTAAGAACTTTCATCAAGAACTACAATGCAATGCACCTGTCATGTTTAGGATAACCATGAAAGGCTGTTAAGAATTCTCACATTGTTAACCGAAAAAGAGGCCTTCACATTTATGCATGTAGTAGTGTTTCTAGTAAGAGTTTTTGTTTGTTTCTGTTGAATTTTCTCCTGTAAAATCTTTCATTTCCAAGTGGTGTTACTTTTGCAGGCAAAAAGGCAATGGATAAATGTTGCTGGATGATCTCTGACCCCTGTGATGAAATTCCAAAGGCTAGGGACTTTTCCAAGCTTTCAGTTTTTCATTAAGCAGCTTTTATTTAGAAGCGTAAAAGCTACCTAGCAGATGAGTAGATGCACAAGATGGTTGTCAAGCAAACAAAGAATTAGTATATGGAACATGGTTAGGCAAACTGTACTGTTTTTAGATGAACTCTTTTGTACTCATTGATTCAAGACATTCCACAATTGTGTCTCTCTTCTGTAAACAATTACTTCTTATAAATGGCTAATCCCAGAGAGGGGCAGTTATGATCTAATGGGATATTGACATTGTATCCATATCAAATTTCAAAAAAAAAACAAAAAAACAAAAAAAAAAATTAATTATATTAGTATTTTTACATATGAATCAAATCCGAACTAAGTAAAGTAAATCCTCTATTAAATATTGAGAAAAGTTAGTAATTAAGAGATTAATAAATTATTAATTTATAGAAAATAATTACATTTCATGTGTAGTATTTATTCTTTTATAAATTCATTTAACTTTTTACTCAATAAAATTTATAAATATATTAATTATTCTTAAACATTTTTCATATATTTTTTTAGTATATCATATTATTTTATTTTATAGACATGTAACTAAGTAAAATTTTTATTTAAATAAATAAAATTACTGTATAATGAAGTGTATGTAGCAAGTTACATAATGAACCCATGACAATGATTTAAATTTGCTTTTCTACCAAAAAAATAATGATATTTTATTTTTTTTGTTAAAATCATAATAAATCTACAAAATAAATATTTATCAAAAAAATTTTTTAAACCATTAATTCTATACTAAAATTTCAATTTTATTAAATTTTTACTAAAAATTGTTAAAGAGAGAGAAGGTGAAAAAAATAAACAAAAAAATTTATTTTTATTTTTTGCTAATTAAAAAATTTTATGAATGGTGATAGTTAAAATTGTACATTTAAATATTTAAATATTTTATTTTTTATTAACTAAAAACAATTGAAAGTTAATAATAAATAAATAAAAATAAATTTAGTTTAAATAATTTTTTATTTAATAATAATAATTATTATTATTATCATCATCATCATCATCATTATTATTATTATTATTATTATTGTATGCTTCTCTAAGTTTAGGGGCAATAAGATCTTTTAATTTTGAAATAGTGCATTTGTTGAAAGGCGACTTGTTGGTAACATGCTATATATACTTTATTATTATTTTTTTACGTGTTGCCATACTTAATTATTATAGAAAAAATTAACATATTAAATTATCAAATTTTTAAAAGTTCAACAACCAAAAATATTGTCTGTTGCTTTGAAGGAGATTTCGTTGGTTGATCAATGCAATTTGGTTGCAGACTATTGGATTTCGGGTCAAGGTTGGAATTGGACTTACCTGAATGATTTGATTCCTCCTAATGTGAAGCAACTCTTATCCACATCTTTTGTTCGCAGTAACCAAGATATTGAGGATAGTGTTTGCTGGTCCCTTTCAAGCAATGGAGATTTCTCAATCAAGACTGCTTATGAGGTTCAACATATTAGTATTGAGGGTCTTGGGCGGCTATGGAAATTAATTTGGAGATTAAATGTTCCCCAAAGGATTC
>CATIWK010699718.1:0-22113 GCA_949634005.1 Mallotus japonicus | reverse complement strand
GCACTATCTGAAACTCACCATTGCTATCATTTTGAAAGAACTTCTGAGGGTCTAGACAAGGGAACCAAACTAGTGTTAAACAAGCAGGATTCATTTACTTTTCTCTTCTTTGATTTTCATATTCTTTTTAAATACTTCATGGCATTTTTTTAATAAACAAGTATCTCCTAGTTTTGTGAAGTGGAATTAAAGTTGTTTGATAGTTGAATTGATTTTTTGGAATTCTGTTAAAACTATTGTTTTGTTTGAATCTGAGGGAGTTACAATGGCGCCTTACCTAAAAGGTGTTGCCTTATCGTGTTCAGGCCTTTTATATTCGCCTTAGTGCACAAAGGCGACGCCCAAGTGGTGAGGTGTCGTCCTTACACTTGACAATCAAATTCTTTATTTTGATTTTTTATTTTAATTATTTATTTTTTTGTTAATTTTGTCTTTTTATAATTTTATTTAATTTAAAGTTTTTTTTCATTAAACATTTATTTGATTTTAATTCATTTTTAGTTCGGATTTTGATTGAATAAAAGTAGTGATAAAATTGCTTAGATTTTTATTAATTCAATAAATTGAATTTTCTCGGTTTAATTAATCTTTGTTTAGATTCAAGTTGAGTTTTAGTTTTCAATTTTGTTTAATGTGTGCTTTTATTTAATTGTTACTATTTTTATTCTATAAACTAACTTCTTTCTTTTTTTTGTAGGTTATTTTCTTGGTCTGACCTTAATTTATTTTTATATTTAACTAGGAATTATTGTTAATTCAAATCCTTAATTTTTATTTTTATTTTACTTTATTCATTTTATTTATTTGTGTGTCAAATGGTTGTAATAATTTCTCCTCCCCCATTTCTTTGCATGCGCATTTATTATTTTACATTTAGATTTTGTTTATTTATTTATTTTGATAATGTAGTTTGAATGCATGATGTGATAGTTGTTAGACTTAATTGCATATAAATGGAATTAATTTCAAACTTGGACCTAATTGTAAAATTTAAAAATTGTTTGGAGGCAACTGTAATTTTGCATGTAAATAAAGAAATAATTAAATAATTAAGAGTAATAAATCACAAAACACAAACGGAGGCCAACCGCAAGGTTGGGTAGGTATTCCAAAAGCCCATACCCAGTTTTCGAACCCAGTCTATGAGGATGGCTGCTGGGGGCTCTCTGTGGGTTCCAATTGCTATAAAAGTGTGTCCCGGGTTTCATCTGGGTGGCCAATCCCATCTCCGATATGAGCTTACAGCCCATGTTATATTTCCTAGTTGGCCCTGAGCCCGCACAGTGCCGTGGTAGCCAAACACTTGGGCACACGTTGAACCCCATCCCCTACAGTGGCGACTCCACTGGTATAGAGAAACTGATTCCAGTGTTTTGTGTTTTATCATTTTTAATTATTTGGTTATTTCTTTTGCATTCACAGCACTTTTCATATACTGTGCATGTAGTCCCAAATAACCCAATAATAGTTGTTGCTCTACTGCCTTGTTTTACTTAAACCAAGTGGTGGGGTATATGGCTATTATCACTCACGACACGTACCGATACTACGTCACATGGACCAGTGAGTGGGGAGACATGATGGAGGTATATTGTTGTGGGAACCGAAGCCTTTCACCCAAGACTCAGCCCATGTAGTGACTTAGCAACTTCCTCTAGGTTTTTCCAAAATGCATGTGTTTGATGCCATATAGTAGTTTTATTTATAAAGCCCAAACCCATCGATGATGAACAATATTATCTTCATGACCCATTATATTGGACTTTGGTTTTATTTGTAAGATTTGCTACTTATTTGATGATATCCTCTCGAGAGATGTATTTTATTCATCAGTTTTGTTATCCCCTGATGATAATCAAAACCCAGACCAAAAATTCTAGGATAAGAGACTCACCATTGAACACATGTATGGGAGAAATAAGGTTAGAAGGTCTTGCTATGTGACTTGTTTTTTTTTATACATAAGTAATAATAATTGTAAATAATTAACATTCATTGTAATTTTTTAAAATGAATTGTTCATAGTCATAAGTCTCTTCTTGTTTGGAAGCAGATCAAGAGTAATTTGGCCTACCAATATCAAGCATCCAATCAATCAATTGAGACCATTTCACAAAGGAACAGAATGTTAGGACCCTCTAATTTTGATTTTGAGTCTTTTAAGCAAGAACTTTTAAAAGAAATCAGGGATGGGACGCGACAAATGATCAAAGATATGGTTACTAAAGAAATAAGAAAGAGGCCCATTGATGAAGAAGATTTTGAAACCAGCACCATTATTGCCGAGCCATTTAGAGAAAAACCAAAGGCAACGAGAGATCTAACTGAGTCAAAATGGATGAAAGATATAAAAATGCAAATGGATTAACTGCAGACTATTATTAAAAAACACAGGCTCAATCTTGAATTTGACGACCTGGATCTGTATTTAGAGGAGGAAGAACCATTGCCCTTAAAATAAAATTTCCTAAATATGAAGAAATACTTTGGCACTGATGATCCTCACCTACACTTGAAGAAGTACATCACCTATATGAAGGCTTCTGAGTTGTCTAAGGCTCAGATTGTCAAACAATTCCCAATGTCCTTGGAAGGAATTGTTATTAAGTGGTACTACACTCTAGATGCACATGTTCAGAAAGATTGGAAGGAGTTATGTTCAGCCTTCATCAAGCAATATGGGTTGAATTCTCAATTTGAAGTCTCTCTCCAAGAGTTACATAACACAATGCAAAGACCAAGTGAACCTTTCACAAGCTTTGTAACTAGATGGAGAGAAAAGTTGGCCCAGATGAAGTATAGACCCATGGAGTCAGACCAGCTAATCATAGTCACAGAAGCATGCATTCCACCTCTAGCCAACAAATTGAAGAACATGGGCATAAGGGACTTCAAAGAGTTGTATCGTTTTGGAGTACAAATTGAAGCTGACTTGAATTTAAACACTTATGAATAATTACTATCAGTTGTGGTTGTAATGGTTTTGAATAATATTTTGTTACAACAACTTTTCTTTACGCTAATAAATGTTTGATTATCTAATTTAAAGGATTATGAATTTGTTATAATTGTGTATGCAATCTTATGCTTGAATGAGAGAGAGATTCTAAAGAAAAGAAAAAACAAATCAAATGAGAGGACTAAATGTCAGAATTGACTTTCAACTTCCCTTCGGGAACTTTTAACCTCAGTTTTCTCCTTTTATGTGAAATGAATTGACTGTATTCACCAAAAAGAAAAGGAAAAAATGAAAATGAATGAGGAAGAAATAAGAAAAAATAAAAAAGAAAAATCTTTGTTTGTGCCACCCACATTTGAAAAAGTAGATCTTGTGTAACCTTTTAAAAGTCCTCATGATTTGCAATAATGCCAAACTCAAAAATTCTGAAATAAAATCTCCAATAACTGTGAGCTAAAAAATAGTTGGTCAGAAAACCCATAAAGGGCTGATCAATAACAAGCATAATGTAGTATGCCTAATTATAACGAATGAATAATCATGTAGGATAGGCATGAATGACATAATATTAGCACATAAAGTATCAAACATGGACTTTCTAGATAATTATTGATTTTACAACAGTCAGTAACACAAGTAGCAGCAGCATGAGCATCAAGTGACAAGCAGTCGAAGTGGCATATAAACATCGAGCAAAACCAAACATCAATTTATCATCGGTATGATTTTCAACCACCCAGTTAGGTTGAAAATTCCCAAAAGGGGGCGACCTAGGCAAAAGAGGGAAAATAAAAAAATGAAAAAATGAAAGACTCAACTAGGTTCGAAAACTCCCAAAAGGGAGCGACCTAGGTAAAAGAGGGAATATAAGATAAAATTGGTTGCATTTTCAATCTAGGGGGGAAACGTTTTAAGATCATAGGATCCCTTTTGCAATGCATGAAACTTAAGAGTGACAGAGTCTTTCAACGAATTCTTAAACTGGTGGCAAACAGAGTGCCTCTTTCACACTTGCAATCAAGCATAATAGTCCTATGACAATGATAAATTCTTAGAGAGCAACTAAGGAGGGGGCAGTTTTTGTTGTCATCATCCTAATCTAATCATTAAAAGGTCTTAATTTATGTTCCATTTGATAATACTGGACTCAATAGCAGCTTTGATAGACTCAAATTTTGAAATTGGGTTCTTTAATAAAAGGAGGGCAATTACCGAAGATTAGCTCTAAATAGAAGAGGCACTTGGCTAATTGATGTATACAAAGTCATTCAAAATTGTTCATTTTTTTACTATTAGCTCATGCATACATGAAATTGTTTTGCAAAAATTATTTTTGAATCTCATACATATGCATAGTAGAATAATACAAAGCTTCCATAAAGCATTGCACACACCACACGATGTTGTGTTATCAAATCAATTTTAGAAGTTTTCAAAGATCACGATCATGCATACATCAATTTTGAACTTTTTTATGAATATATTTTTTCCAAGAGTGAGATAGCTTTAGTGCATATGATGCAGACCTGCTACAAATGCCTTGCCTGACACCCCAGAGGCTATATAGTATTTGTAGTTGATTTTGCTTGACACCCTAGAGGCTACACGACACATTTTGATTGACCTTGCTTGATGCCCTAGAGGCTATATGGCACATTTAATTGACCTTGCCTGACGCCACAAAAGCTATATGGCGTATTTTGATTGACCTTGTTTGATGCCCCAGAGGCTATACGACGCTTCTTCAGTTGACCTTGCATGATGCCCCAAAGGTTATATGGCCCACCTTTTAGTTGACCTCACCTAATGCCCCAGAAGCTATACGATGCTAAGCTATACGATGCTTCTTTAGTTGATCTTTGCCTGATGCCTTTGAGGCTACATGCCACAATTTGATTGACCTTATCTGACACTCCATAGGCTATATGACACTCTTTAGTTAATCCTAGCTTAATGCCCTAAAAGCTACATGACACATTTTGATTGACCTCGCCTTATGCTCTAGAGGCTATATGGCGCAGTTTTAGTTGACCTCGTCTGACACCGAAAGTGGTTATAAGACCTTTATCTTATATGACATCTTAAATCTAACAACAGGAACCTTCATTTTTCTTTGAATGAAATCCCTTTTTTTAGACCTCTCAAGTTATACCTTGAGGATGACAGATAGAACGATCTCAAATCTCTTGATTGGTACATCAAGATGGATGAAGACAAAACTCGCTAATTGAAGAATCAAAATTTCACCTTTTAGATTGAACCCTGGAGACGACGGTGCAGAAAGCAAAATTTACTGATCGAAGTGTCAGACTCACCTTTTAGATTGTACTTTGAAGACGACGGTGCAGAAGTTCACCTTTCAGATTTTACTTCAAAGATGACGGTGTAGAAAATAAAACTCGCTGATCGAAGAATCAGAATTTCACCTTTCAGATTGAACCTGGAGACAACGGTGCAGAAAGTAAAATTTACTGATAGAAGTTTTAGACTTACCTTTCATATTATACTTTGAAGACGACGGTGAAGAAGTTCACCTTTTAGATTGTACTCCGAAGACCACAGTGTAGAAAACAGAACTTGCTAATCGAAAAATCAAAATTTTACCTTTCAAATTGTACTTTAAAGACAACGATGTAAAAGACAGAGTTTGCTTCTCTAGGACATCTGGCTTCAAAAATTTACATCCTTTTAATTATTTGCGTTTATGCTTTTTTCATAAATTTTATTTCATCGCTTGCATTTCGATCTTTGAAAATGCAGGGGAGCAAACTGTTGACATTTAGGTTTGGCTGGCCTACGAGGGAGGCCCTATGATGAAAATTTAAGTAAAATGAGCCTGATTGTGTAAAGCCCAACCTCCTTCTTCCTTATTAGGCTAGTGGACCAAAAAGAGTTTGCTGATGAGTCACTAAGGTGGCGCTTTAGCGATGTTGAGCTGTTTTTTTATATAAAGGCAAAAACCACATTTTGACGCGATTTTCTCCATGATTTTGTGCGGAAAGAAGTTGTTAATAGTCAAAGAACGTGGATAACAATATGTAGAAGGGGGAGGAGGTAGTTCCTAATGCTATAGGAGTGGATTTTAGAGAGAGAGGCTAAAAAGAAAAGAGTGATAGAGAGGGGGGTTCCTGACAAGAACAGACAAAAAAAATAAAGTGAACCAAAAAAGAACGTTAAAAAAGAAGAGTTGAAACAGAAGGAAAAAGAGGAGAAACAAAAAGAAGAGAGTTCAAGGAATTAAAAAGAAAAAGAATAGCTTGAAGAAAAGGGAGACAACAGGCTTGACAAGGAAGAAAGCGGCTGGTTTTGCACTATCTGAAACTCACCATTGCTATCATTTTGAAAGAACTTCTGGAGGCCAAGACAAGGGAACCAAACCAATGTTAAACAAGTGGGATTCATTTACTTTTCTCTTCTTTTATTTTCATACTTTTTGTTTTAAATACGTCATGACATGTTTTTAATAAACAAGTATGTCCTAGTTTTGTGAAGTGGAATTAAAGTTGTTTGATAGTTGAATTGATTTTTTTATAAGTCTGTTAAAACTTTTGTTTTGTTTGAATCCGAGGGAGTTACAACGGCGCCTTGCCGAAAAGGCATCACCTTATTGTGTTAAGGCATTTTATATTCGTCTTAGTGCACAAAGGCACCGTCCTTACACTTGATAATTAGATTCTTTATTCTTATTTTTTTATTTTAATTATTTTTTTTGGTTAATTTTGTCTTCTTATAATTTATGTAGTTTAAAGTTTTTTATCATTGAACAGTTGTTTCATTTTAATTCATTTTAAGTTCAGATTTTGATTGAATAAAAGTAGTGATAAAATTGCTTAGATTTTTTATTAATTCAATAAATTGAATTTTCTCTGTTTAATTAATCTTTGTTTAGATTCAAGCTGAGTTTTAGTTTTCTGTTTTGTTTAATGTGTGATTTTATTTAATTGTTAATATTTTTATTCTATAAACTAACTTCTTTCTTTTTTTTATAGGTTATTTTCTTGGTCTGGCCTTAATTTTTTTATATTTAAGTAGGAATTATTGTTAGTTCAAATCATTTATTTATATTTTATTTATTCATTTTATTTATTTGTGTGTGAAAGGGTTGTAATCATTTATCCTCCCCCATTTCTTTGCATGCGCCTTTATTATTTTATATTTAGATTTTGTTTATTTATTTATTTTGATAATGTAGTTTGAATGCATGATATGATGGTTGTTAGACTTAATTGCATAAAAATGGAATTAATTTCAAACTTGGACCTAATTGTAAAATTTGGAAATTGTTTGGAGGCAACTGCAATTTTGCATGTAAATAAAGAAATAACTAAATAATTAAGAGTAATAAAGCACAAAACACAAACGGAGGTCAACCACAAGGTTGGGTAGGCATTCCAAAAGGCCATACCCAGTTTTCGAACCTAATATCTGAGGATGGTTGCTGGGGGCCCTCCGTGGGATCCAGTTGTTGTAAAGTGTGTGTCGGATTTCATCCGGGTGGCAACTCTCATCTTGGATATGAGCTTAAAGCCCATGTTGTATTTCCTAGTAGGCCCTGAGCCCGCACAGTGCCGTGGTCGTCAAACACTTGGACGTGCGCTGAACCCCGCCACCTACAGATAGGTTCATGTTTTGTTTTTCCTTAATTTTCAGGATTGCATCCCAACTCCTATTTGAGGCATCTATCTTCAAGACCAACTAAGTTGTATCTGATGGTAAATTTAAACATGGCAAATTTTTCATATTTTCATTGTCTTGATATCAAGGATTTTTATTAGAGGTTTTCTTCCAAATTCGTCCAATATATTTTGAGAGATATTTCATGAATTGTCTAGCACAGTTAGCAAATCCAAAAAATTGTTGAACCTACTTCATATCTTTTAATCAATTAGGAAAATTAATAAATGTTTCAGAGCTATGGCTTTGTAAACAGATTTTTCTTTTTGATATTTCAATCCCCAAAAATTTTATCTTTTTCTTAAACCATTCTATCTTTCTTTTTAATAGAATCTTACCTTCCATATGGAATATATCAATCACTTATTCTAAATGACTCATGGCCTCTTCTTCATTATTACTGAAGACTAACACATTGTCTATATAGACCACTTTAAAAAATTTTAATGCCTTAAAAGAAGTATCCTTTTTGCGTTAAAAATGCCTGGGGAATTCTTTAGTCCGATTAGCTTTATTAATTCACACATTTCTTGAGGCACATTGAAAGCAATTTGGGTATTTTGCCTACCAATAACCACTTTCTAAAAAAATTTAGAAAAAAATGGAAAGTTTCTTAAGATTTGACCCTTTTTTTTTAGAATAAGATTTAACCTATTTTTTTTTTTTGGACAATAAAGATTTAACCTATTTATAACATCTCATGTCGTAGGAATTAATCATATAGCCATATCTTTGGTGGCCTAGTTTACTTGACAATAATCTATAACCATTCGTACTTTTCCTTGCACCTGCTTTGCACGGTTAATAACCATAAAGGTTGTACTAAAGTCTGGACTTGTTGGACTTGCGGATATATATATATATAGATACATATATAATTTAGTCTTCTTTTTTCAATTTATCATCTAATAACTACAAAAAATAAAAAATCAAATTTCAAGATTTAGCGATGAATTTATCCATCGCTAATGCATCACAAATATAAGCAATTTATTTTTTTTATAATTATAATTAGTGATGGATGGATTCAAATAATTGTCATTAATTTGTCAAGCATTAACGACTAGTAGAGATAATTAATTCTTAACATCACAAGGGGTGAGAGAGAGAGGAGGTAGGGGATTTGACCCCCACTCTTCTCAATAGAATGAGTTGATTCACTTGTATAGTTTATCATGAAAGAGTTAATTTACTTGTATAAGACTCTATTAAGTTTTTGTATAAGTAGGGGTGTGCAAACCTTTCGATTTGACCGAACCGAATACAAGAGTAGATTTTTCGAATTTTTTGAACCGAATCGAACTGAACTGAATTTCTGGTTTGGTTCGGTTTTCTACTAAAAAATTCGGTTAACCGAATTTTAATGATTTTTTTATTTTTTTTAATTTTTAAATATTATAATAATGTAATAAAAAATTAAAAAAATTGATATTTTTGAAAAATTTTAATTGGTTAGGTTAGATTCGGTTCTGTTCGGTTAGATTTTACTGTTGGTTCGATTCTATTCGGTTTTAATTTTGGTAAATTCGGTTCGGTCAAAAAATACCCCAAAACCGACTGAACCGACCAAATGCACACCCCTATGTATAAGGATATTTTATGATAAATTTTATATTTGAATTTTTAGTTTTTAATTGATTGAATTCTCTTAGATTAGCACCAATTATATATAAAATAGGGATAAGTAAAAAAAGTACTTTATAATTTAGCTATTTTTTACTTATGATCCTATGATTTTTTCATGACATTTCAGTATCCTGTGATATTTATTGTTAGCAAATTTAGGTCAAATTTACTAACACAGTTAACTATGATAACATGGATGTTGACGTGCTGACATGGATGCCGACTTGGATGCCAACATGCTGACGTGGATGCTGATATAAACATCCACATAATCACATATTAATGGTGTTAATTAGTGAATTTGGCCTAAATTCGCTAACGGCAAATATCATAGACAATTGAAGTATCACAAAAAAAAACTATATGACCATAAATGAAAAAGCACTAAACTACATGTACGTTTTATACTTATTCCTAAAAAATATAAATAAAAATAGTATTTTATTTAATATGATATGGAAACATCGTGTACTTAATTTTTTAATATGTGATCATCATTTGCTTTATTGAGTCATTAAGGTAAAAGGATATTTCTGTCCATTTGAAGAAAATACAAATTGGACGCATGCAGCGCCCTGAAGAAAATAAAGCAATGCAAGTGGTTCTATTTTTTTTTTATGTCGGTGCAATTTAAATATTTTTTTTTTTGAAGATCGCAATTTAAATATTTTATGAGCATTATTTTTATTCAAGTCTTTGTAGGCTTGTAGGGGTGAGCAACGGGCATGTTCGGGTTTTGCATTTTTTTAAAATTCAAAACCGAACCGATTTGTGGTTATTGTTGTCGGGTGTCGGTCGGGTTTACGGTTACCCGAATATATAATAAAAAAAAAGACAAAAAAAAACAACCAAATGCTTGGTATCCTGACGGTATTGACGCGTGCTTTGCTTGTAGGGGTGAGCAACGAGCGGGTTCGGGTTTTGTATTTTTCAAAAACTCAAAACCAAACTGATCTACGATTATTGTTGTCAGGTGTCGGTCGGGTTTATGGTTACTCGAATATATAATAAAAGAAAAAAAAAGACAAAAAAACAACCAAATGCTTGGTATCCTGACCGCATTGTGTGTGCTTTCCTTGCTGGGGTGCCATATACACAAATTGTTACATATTACTAGAAATTATATATATATATATATTACTACTAAATTTTAGATTTTCTGTCGGGTCAGGTACCCGACTAAAACTTACATATTTATAGAAATGGAAATCGAACCAACTCGGATCGATTCGGTTTTGGGGCAGGTTTTTCGGACGGATGAGTCTTGCACATCCCTAAGTCTTTTGTGGAATTTGTAGTTATTTATTATGTCATTGTCATTTAAATAGTCTTTTATTTTATTTTATTTTTGTTTAAAATTATTGTGCGAAGATTAAGACAATTTTGTTCATGACTATATGTTGGTTCACATCTTAACCTTTGATCACAAACAACATTACTTATTTTTTGTTAATTTTTTTTCATATATAGCAATAGGGTGTAATCGAGTTGAATCGAGTTGACACACTATCAAACTTGAATTCCATTTAATTTTTAAATTCAAAGCTCGAACTTGATTGAACTTTTTTTTTGAAATTTGAGTTTGACTTGATTAAATAATTCATATACTTAAACTCGACTTGACTCAACTCGATTAATTAAACAAAATTTTTAAATATTTGAAAATATATTTTATAACATTCAAACTCGATTGGATTCAAACTTGAGCTCGAACTCAACTCAGTTCGATAAGTTATATTTATAATTATATTAAAATAAAAGAGCAAAATAGTAAATATACACGAGTTCGATTAGTCTCGATTAACACTACAAGAATCTGCCGATTTAGCGACGGAATATATTTAAAAAAGTAAATTGATTTAATTTAGCGACAGAAATTTGAATCTGTAGCTAATTTAGTGATAAAATTTAATTTTCGTTGCTAAATTGGCGATGAAATTGCATTTCCGTCGCTATATCAGAGACGGAAAGACAAATCTATCGCTATTTTAGTGACGGATTTGTATTCCTTCGCCATTTTTGCGACGGATTTACATTTCCGTTGCTAAATGCTTAATTTCAAAATTTTATTTTAATTTTATTCAAAATTTAATTATGTTTAAAAATATTAATTAATGTTTATTTTATCTCTAAAATATATGTATTATTTTTTAAAATATTATTTTTAAATTGTGAAAATTTCATATTTATTTTGAAGTTTAAATAATTATTATTTCATATTGACATAAAATATTAGTATGAAATTTCATATTAACGTATTGATTCAAAACTGCATAGTTTTCATACTACAAGCAATTTAAATGTTATACAATTGATTTAGCATTATTATATAATACTAATTTATATATGCATATATTAAGTAATATGAAACATTACATATTAAGTATAGTTTTAATTAATAATTAAATATTATACAATATTCATTAAATATTTATTAATTTATATTTAAACCTAATTTAAATACCATAATATCTATAACTAACAATATACTAAATCTCTAGGATAATACAAAATTGTGTTAATATTTGTATTTTAAAGTAATAAATAAATATTAATATTAAGTAACGTAAATTTAAATTAATATATAAATAGCATAATATCTCTAACTAACAAATAATACATCATAAATTTTAATAGTAACTAATTAAAACACAATTTATATATCTATAACAACAAAACTACAAAGCTACATAGTTTTTATTCAAAACTACGTAGTTTTTATTCAAAACTATAAGCAATTTTAATGTTATATAATGATTTAGCATTATTATATTAGACTAATTATATATGTATTAAGTAATATGAAACATTACATATTAAGTTTTAGTTTTAATTAATAATTAAATATTATACAATATTCATTAAATATTTATTAATTTGCATTTAACCCTAATTTAAATCGCATAATATCTACACTAACAAATAATAAATCTCTAGGATAATACAAAATTGTGTTAATATTTGTATTTTAATGTAATAAATAAATAAATATTAATATTAAGTAATGTAAATTTAAATTAATATATAAATAGCATTTATCTCAAACTAACAAATAATACATCATAAATTTTAATATTAACTAATTAAAACGCAATTTATATATATAATAGCAACAAAAAGTTATATTAATATTAATTTAATATTAAATAAATAAAATTTAAATTATTAAATATAATAAAAATATATATTAATAATAAAATGTTTTCTACGGTTACTATGTTTCAAAACAAAGTAACTTATTTTATTTGCGAAAATTTATCCAAATTTACGAAATATGTAAAAATTTTACTTTACTTTTTGTGAAATAGTATTATTTTTCATAAATATAAAAATTAGTATTTCTTTTGTTATAAATGATATATTTGTTTGTAAAATTGTAAAATTGTTACTAATTTACTATATCTCAAAACTACGTAGTTTTTAAAGTTTTGGTATATAATAATTATAAACCTATCTCACAACCCTTAACATGCTTAATTTTTTACTATCCTCAGTTCGAATCTGATCTCATATCAAATATCTATATTTAGGGGTTTTTTTTATCATTATATTTATTCATTTAATTTAATCATGTTATATAGCTATTAAAAATATTAATTAATATTTATTTTAAAAAATATTATTTTTAATTTATAAAAATTTATTTTGGAGCTTAAATAATTATTATTTCATATTGACAGAAATATTATAATAAAATTTCATATTGTTCTTATATGTATTAACTATAATACATAACTTTAGATGTAAATTAGTGTAATATTAAATAAATATAGTTTAAAATATTAATTGTAATAAAAAAATTATATATAATAAAACTATATAATTTTATGATGAAAATGAAAATCAACATTCAACATTAATATCAAGTAAATATAATTTTTTTTTGAAGGGATCAAGTGAATATAATGTTAAATATGAAAAAAATATAGCAATAGCAAAAATTATATAACATTAAATTAGTATTAAATAAATAAAATTTGAACAATTAAATATACTAAAAATATATATTAATAATAAAATTTTGTGATTTTATATAAATTAAAATTAAATAATTTAATTACTAATATAGCTAAAAACTACATAGTTTTGAGTGTTTTCATACACTAAATATAAACATATCTAATAGACAAATTTTTACTTATATTAGATGTATATATATTCAATGGTAAGATTTAAAATACAAGATATATATCTTGATTTTATCAATTAAGTTAATAATTTTAAATAACGTATCTTAAAATATAAAATACATGTCTTAATTTTATCAATTAAGTTAATAATTTTAAATGATATGTCTTGAATCGTACCATTAGTGTAATACTGGGTCAGTGTATACCAGACTTTCTTATCTCATAACCCTAAACATTTTTTCTGTCAGCCGCCTCCCCTTCTCCTTCATCTCTTCATCCCCGAGTCCTAGCCTCTCGTAACCCTAAACATCTTTTTCTTTTAATCATCAAATTTGCCTTAATCTCATTCATCTCTTCTTCCTTTTCTTCACTTTTTCTTTCTTCTCCTCACCTTGCTCTCACTCACTCACTCTGTTGCCGAAATTTCCAAAGCCACCACCCAAGCTGCTGCCGGATCTTCATCGCCAGCCGTCGCCTGCTGCCATCTTCGGACAGCAGCTTGCCGCCGTCAAGCCACCAACGCGAAATGAAAAGGTTGGTCGATCAATCTTGTGAAATTCATTTGATCCATTTGATGCTGTTCTCTTTCTCGGGTTCTGAACTGTTTTTTGTGTTCATTTTTCTTGATTTCTTGATGCAATTGTTCGTACCCACGAGACCCAAAATGATAATTTCGTATGCTTGAAAGGGTCATGTGGGGTTGATTTACTGTTTGGGAACTGTAAGATTCATGGTGACTTGATGTTTTGGATTTCAGCCGCTGGGTTTTACTTTCCCCTTTGCCTTCTTATCTCTTCTTTTCTCTTTTCCAAAACAGACGATAGCAAGAATTCAGAGTAAAGAAAAAGCGAGATTGCTAGAAATCCTTCACCTCAGGTAAGGATTTTAGCTTCTCCTCTCTCTCTATGGGCAAGTGATGTACCTTTAAATTTGATTTCATTTTCTTTCAATTTCTAATCTTACAGTTCACAAATTACCAATTCTTTGCCTGTTATTTAGAATCTGAATTTTCTTTTGTTTTTATTTTATTTTCAGGGATCCATCAGACAGTTATCAATAAGGAGCATTGGCATCGAGCTTTTTTTTTTTTTTTTTTTTCCTGTGGTGGAGTTGTCTGATTCAAGTTGCAGGTAAACCCTAATTTTTTTTCTGAGAAAAAAAATTACAAGAAATGGTAAAGAATTTTGAAACATCAATTTGGCATGGTATTGACTATTTTTTTTTTTTTAATGCTCCTTTGCAGCAACTTAAGTTGATAGGTGTAGTTTTCTTTTCCTTTTTTTTTTCCCGTTTATATGTGCTTATAATCATGCTAAAAGCCACTAAATCTTAAAAATATTCAAGAATTCCTCTCTCTATATATGTTAGTGGACAGGAAGTGGTGAGGAGACGCAACGAAAATATAAGCAAATTCAATTAGTTGTTGTGGGCAAGATGCAAATTCAACAAAAATATAACGATGATGAGCCGATTCCTGCAGCTCCAGAATTTTCAGGTCTATGTTCACTTTGACTTGAATAATCCATTCATTTAATTAAGCGCTATTATATTTGCTTCTGAATGTCAGATTATGATCAGGGTTCTTACAATTCAGCTAAATACTTAAGTCTTTGAGATTTGCATTTGCATATTTCAGGGACAAAGCCTGCATCAATCATAGCTGGGAAGATAAAGGCCACATACACAAAAGAGAAGGATGAGGCACCTCTGCAAGAAAGCAGTGTTAAGGTGCTGGTGGAGCTCATGGGGGCTGGTGATGCGAAGTCGAGAATTGGACTAGATCTCGTGGCAGTCTTAGATGTTAGCTTGAGCATGAAGGGAACCAAGTTGACGAAAATGAAAAGAGCCATGCAATTTCTGATAAAAAAACTTGGCCCTGATGATCGTTTGTCGGTTGTCACCTTCGCCCGTAACCCTGACAAGAGGAGCTCATTGGTCCGGATGAAGACAGAAAATCAAGCACAGATTGAAAACTTAGTCAATGGCTTAGGCGTCTCAGAGTATACAAACATCATTGCAGGCCTTGAAAAGGGAAAACAAGTGCTCAATGGCCGCAAATATCCTGAAGGCCGTGAGGCTGCTATCATGCTTATGTCTGACGGTGAAGACAACGTGAACCGTGTCAATGGTGTCCTGCCGATTCCGACCAGCAATGTGCCCGTCTACACATTTGGTTTTGGCAAAGATCAAGACGCAAAGGTATGATCTAAATATCCCATTAATTATAAAATTTGAAATTAAGCAAAAGTTGTCTAGCTTTTTTCTAGTAGACTCATCCATGCGTGTGCTCGTTCAATAGTTCCTCACCGACATAGCAAGAAACAGCCCGGGAGGAACGTTCTCAGATGTTCAAGATGAAAACAACTTGAATATAGCATTTTCCCAGTGTTTGGGTGGGCTTCTAACCACGGTTGTTCAGGACTTGGAGTTGACCCTCAAGCCACTTGGTAAATCCAAATTCAAAGAGGTGTTGGCAGGGACTTATCACCAATCCAATAATGCTGATGGCCCTGTTACTGTCTCCTTTCACAATCTCTACAGCAATGAGCTACGCAGTGTCATAGTGGACCTTCTTCTACCTCAAGTTAAAAGAAAAACAGGCTCCAGTATTCTCGAATTCAAATACAGCTATTGCTAGTAAGCCATCAATTTTTCTTTTCAATTATGTGTTTGTCTAATTATTTGAATCGAATTGATCTGTATATGAATTTTGCACAGCCCTGGGGTTCCTGATCCATTTCGGGCCAATCCTATAACTGTTGGCATAAGTCGGACTAAGGAACCATCTGGGCAGGGAGAGGTGAAGGTTACGGTGGAGGAGGATCGTTTACGTACAATAAAGGCTATAAAAGATTCAATATCCATGGCTGATTCCAATGATCTGGCGAGAGCCCGGAAGCTGCTCGATGATACCCAAAACTCTCTTCATGATGCTGATTATGAGACTAATAAATTGATTGAGATGCTTAAATATGAGCTCAAGCTGCTCTTAGGATTCATGAGATCACAAAATATATACGAAAAGCAAGGTCGTCCTTTTGCGCTCTCATGTGAGATGTCCCATGAACGCCAGCGTTTTGCTACAAGAGGTGATGTAGAAAGGTGTCGGGTGTATGCCACGCCACGTATGAATGATTACAAGGAGCAAGCAAAGGTGTTTGACAATGATCCCAGCAAGCCACCTCCCCCAGTAGATGAGGATGTGAAGGAAGAACTTGCTGCCAACCCCTTTGCTCCAATCGTTGGACCTCTTGGCTACCACCATGAGACGGCCATTCAGTCTCTGAAAGAAAACGATGACATAGTGGATAATATTAAGACAATTCAAGACCTTGAAAGCATATTGGGTAATGTTGACAAGGCCATTCAGGCTCTCCAACAAATACAAAGCGCTGCCATTCCGTTTCTTCTCGAACACTTGAGAAACATTGAAGAGTTCAAAAAACTTGAAGAGAAGAAAACAAAAGAAGAACCCTTGCTTAACCAATTTGAATAGAAGAAAACAAAAGAAGAACTCTTCCTTTACAAATTTTGAATGCCCTTGAAATCTTGTTGGGCCATCTTTAAAATGTTAGTGTGTTGCTTTTTTATCTTTGGAATAATGAAGTGTGCTTAGCGCATGTTCAAAAATTTAACCATCTAGTAATGTGTCCTTGCCTTAGGCAACTTCAAGTGGTGCGTTCAATATATAAAGGCTACATCTCTTTAGTTGCCGCATTAGTAAATCATATGTGTTTTTGGTTAATGCAAGTTACTTGTTTTCTTGTTCAGAGTCTTCTAATATATATATATATATATATATATATATAATGAATATATAATTAATTTCCTAGAAATTTTTATTTAACTAAAAGAGGAGATGAAAGGACAACTGGTGTGAAAGATGCTTGGTGAGAATTCTTCTGATAATGAATTAAAGGAAGAATCCTTGTGGACAGCTTGTGATGGATGATAGCAATTGCTTCCTAGCCATTTTCTTTCGTGCAACAACTTGCACTGGATTTTTGGGTATTTAGACTGATGGACAGACTGCTGAAGATTGTTTGATGCTATTGGTGGTGAGAACTCTCACACTGTCACACATTTTCATTAACACATTATTTGATTTTGTTTATGTAGTAAACATGAATCATATCTACAGTCATGCCTACTAATACATAACTAGCTAAACTACTTCAACAAACAAATTGTTTTAACTATCAAAGGTAAGTTCAACACTCATTCTTAGAACTTGGCTTTAAACATCAACTTTTCCATCTTGAATCTTCATTCTTCCAAGACTTTTTATTTTTGGTGCAATCAGTAGCTCTCTTTATTTATTTATTTTTTTTGAAAGTCTACATTTTTTTTGTTTCTACTAAGAATTAGAAAGGCAAGAACACAAATAATTTTCTTTGTAAAAGTTGTATGTTTAATTCATAAACTAGGTTTAAATACAAAGAAAGGTAATTATGATAAAATACAGAACAACTAAAATTAATATAAAAAGTACCAAAAACTAAAAAGTGATTAGCATGCTCTAATCATATATAAGTTTCAAAGCTTAAATATGCATTGACCATCAGGGGAGGTCACTTAACTAGCACTTTTTTTTTTTCTTTTTTGAACTGGTTGAGATGGTTAATTTCCTACTACATAAGGGATTAGTAGGTGTGAGGGTTCAAACCTTACTCTTCACATCTTTATGTATATACATTAGATAAAGATTCGTGTCGCGGCAAGCATCACTACAATGTGTCGCTGGCCACGACACAATTACCTTTATGCCCCTAGTTCAATTTTTTCATTACATTATTAAAAAACAGGTGTTTAAATCCTTACAGGGTTCACCTGTGTACAACTTATGTTTTAGATTCTAAAAAAAATTTAAAAATTGAATTTTCAAAAAAAAAAAAAAATTAATTAAAATATAAGAGGTAAGGAGGTAATTGTCACTACCCTCAACGTCACTTTTTATATCGAGGGTAGCGACATGCATCACTACCCTCGACGTCACTATTTACATCGAGTGTAGCGACATGTATCACTACCCATATATATTTTACCATTTAAACTATTAATGAGTAACCGTAAGTTAAACAGCTTAAACAACCAGCTGGTTAGGGAAAAGCAACAAAAAATATTGCAAGCAATATCTAGCAAATATTGAAGACAACATAGAATAAGATAAAGTAAGAAAGACGCTTAATTAATATCTTAATAATATCCTCCTTTGGCTTCATTCTGCAGTAAATTCTTCAATGCTACACATGTCAATCATTTTTCGTAGCTAATCAAATATGGATTTAACAAGTGGCTTGGTTAAAATATCAACACGACTTCAAACTTGCAATGCACAAGACAAACTTCCTCATAAACACATGCATGCTTTCCTTACTGAATGAAACTTTATCTTGAAATATAATTTGGTTCTGCCATAAAAAAACTAGACTTTTGGCAATAAGAATTGTTGATTTGTTGTCTTATAGGATCTTCAAGGATTATCTTGAAAGAGCTTCCTAAACCAAATGGCTTGATTAACAAATTTAGCAGCAACAACGTATATACTTAGCTTCTGAGATTAAGTAAATAGTAATTTTCTACTTCTTTCATCTCCAAGTGAATGAACCATATCCAAAGCTAAATAAATACCATGAGGTGCTCTTCATATCATCATTAGATCCTGTCCAGTCATTATCATAGTAATTAACCAAATTTACCTTCTCATTTTTTCTTATTTCCCAATTTGTCAAATAAAACCTTTGGTGCACCTTAGAATTCTTTTTGATGAGGTCAAAGGAAACCTTGGTGTACCTCAGAATCTTTTTCACAGACCTGCAATGAAGCTCATTTGGATAATGTATGAATCTAAAAAGCAAACTAATAGAATACATTATTATGCCAAGGCTTGTAGTTGACAAGTAGACATCCAACCAAGCTTTTTGTCAACAAAGAGCTTGTCCATTATTCTTGCATAGCTTCACACTTGGCAATACTGCAGTACCAATAACTTTATTGTTTTCCATATTATACTTTTATAGAATTTCTTTAACATTACATTTATTAGCATACGAAAATGCTCTTTTATGTTGCTTGATTTCCATTCGAAGAAAATACACCCTTTCTCCAAGATTTTTCTTTTGAAATTCATCAGCATCTTAGTCTTCGACTGCATGATAAGTGAATGATTGCTACCTTTGACAACCATACAAAGGTATAATTAAAAATAATTAGCATTCAACTTAACATAGAGTGTAGGCTCACTCAAACTTCTGTTGAATCTCAACTTTATGAAATAATAATCAATTATGCTACATCATGTTCTTGGGCCTATTTTAACTATTATTGTATTATTTGTCTATTTCAATTTTGGAACGAACTAACTATTTTTTACACTATATATTTATTTTATGTATAATATAAGATATTATCATTACTGATGGTTCGCGACCCTTTCTCTTTAGCTTCAGCCCTAACGTAGAATATTGATGATCTAGAAAAACAGGATAGCTTAGTTAGAGAGGGCTGTGATAGTTAAGTCAGTTTTTGGATTCATGGGAGCTCAAAGGGAAAATGGTGATTTCTTGGTGAAGAAGTAGTGAGAGTAAAAAGAAGAAAATGAAGGAGAAGATGATAAGAAAAATGTGTCTGGAGAGAAGAAGAAGAGGGTTTGTGTGTGTGTGTTCTGAAAAAGATTGATGGGCCTCTGATTGCAGAAGGTTTTTTATGGGAAAAGTTTTTGGAAAGTACCAACATGTGTCCACCTTTCATTGAGTGAGAACCTTACCTCTGACGGCTTTGTTGTGCGTAACTAGTGTTTATCTGGTCGATACTTGATGTGACAGGCGACAGGGGTACGTCAGGTGCGACAACTGTATCAAGTACGTAACTAAAAAGTGTCAAAGGCGGGAAAAAACGTAGGGGGGAGTCCCCCCTAGGTGATGAAGTCAAGCATGGTAAACCCCTGAGTAACAGAAAGCTCGTGGGAGCACTTCTAGCAATGAGACATTGTATGGGTCAATGGGTCAAAGACTCTTGAGGTGGCATTCCAACTGGCATTGCTTTACACGTGTTCCTACATCATTGGTTGGATATATTCCATGTATCATCAGTAGTCCTCCCTAAGTCCTAAGTAGAGTGAAGCAACACTCGGGACATGAAGAGCAAGAAGGGGTGCATGATTCCCAACGGTTGAGCTTCCAAAGATTATGGGCACGTGACAAAAGGGGGTTGCCTCTCTCCACGTTTCTCTATGCGCACCTGATTTAATGGATGACGTGGCAGTTTCTTTTTCCCTTATGATTGCATTTTGAAATTTGAAATCTGATTTTTGATAGGAATCTGGACGGTTGGGACGTTTCCACAAGATCTCTAGGGAATCTCAAACCATTCACTTCCTCATGTTGGGTCTGCCGATCTTTAAATGAATTACTTCCCTTATTTAAGACTCTTCAGCTACCAAATCAACCACTTCTTTTCTAGTTCTAACATTTTCAATCAAAGCTTTCTACTCTTTTCCCGTTTCTTCTCATTTATTTGGCAGTCGATTTCTTTAAGCGATTAGGTATGTTCCCTGTTTCTTCTTTCTGTTATTTTCTTCTTATCATTATGAGTGATTCTCGTAAGCTCCATAAATTTATTTCCAATACCAACCGCTTCAACCTTTTAACGGCTTTAGGGGATAGAAAATTTGATGAACAAGCCATAGATATTAGGACTCCGGAGAAAAATGAGAGACTTTTAGTGCCTAAAGGGAGTCAAAACCTAGTGTTGGCTCAAAGAGATGATAGGGAGATGATTTTCTTCATAAAACAGATATAATTTGGGTTAGATTTGCCCCCATCCAACTTTTTTCAAGAGATCTTTAGGTTTTATTCAAAATGCCCAGCATAGTTGACTCCTCATGCCATCTTATTGATTTATGCTTTCGCTAAATTATGTGAGAAACTGGACATCATCCCACTACAAATTTGTTTAGTGTCTTCTTTGAGCATAAGAGAATGTCCAATGGGTTCTTTACTTTTGTGAGTAGGCAAGGGTTGGCTATAATAGGGGAGGTTCTCGATGTAGACAAGGCATGGAGGAATAAATTTTTGGTTGCCTAGTTGAAAGAGGATAGGCCTGTCAATGAGTGGGGTTTTGATAGGAGTTGGTCAGCTGCCTCCGATGCAGCCAAAAGGCGGCCATCTCTTACCAAAGAAGAAAAAGATAGTTGGGAAAAGATATTGGATAAAGGAAAACTTTTTAAAACAAGGGCATTAATAAGTGGTGCCTCTTTAGAGGATTCTAGTGGGTTTTTTCTTATTTTTAATTTTGTTCGGTGGTGATTTGTGTTTTTTCTTGTACTCACATTGAATTTTCCTTGTAGTTTCTCAAGAAAATATAAGCTTCAATCATTCAATGAAGCTTACCATCTCTGCTAGAGAACTCAGGAGCATGGTTAAGCTCAAAGTCAAGAAAGAGGCAGACACAGGGAAGGATGCTGATGATGGTTCTTCAAAGTCCCAACAAGAAGGCAGTGAAAATACCCCACTCCCTCTGGGTGTAACCACAAGTGGTAAAGCTTTGAAGATCAAGGAGGCCATTGGTGAAGGGGTCCCTACTGATAAGAGGAAACATCCTCCTCCTAGCAAAAAAAATAAAGGAAAGAAAAGAATGACTCCCGAAGTAGTGAGTTCTGACACAGATAGTGATGTTGAGGCGCTTCAAAAGAAATCAAAGACAAAAGGGAAACTTACCCCCCCC
>CATIWK010699608.1:0-12385 GCA_949634005.1 Mallotus japonicus | reverse complement strand
TAAAAATAAAAAAATTAAAAAATAATGATAACAGAAAAAAGCAAAAAGAAAAAATGAGAGAAAATAAAAAAAATAATGAAGAAATAAGAAAAATACAAATTGGGGTAAAAACAAAAAAAAATTAAAAAAATGGATATTCATGTAATTAATAAAAAAAAAAGAGATATTTTACTGAAAACTGAAGTTCAAAAATTGTATATTTATATAAATTTCTCAAAAATTAAAGAGCGTTATGTGGTTGGGTGGGCTGAGCCTGCATTAAAAGATGAAGCTAAAACTAGGAAAAGCCTTGGAACCCTATATTAATTCCATTACGAGAATATAAAATCTGGTCCACATTTGTAAGCCCCAATATCTCCTTTCTGTTCCAGGAAAAATAGCTACCCACCAATCTTCAATTCCAGGTAATTGGGCCTTTCTTCTTCTTCTTCGCAACAACAACAGCAAGTGATTGCTCTGTGATAACTAAACGAGCTGGATTATGAAAGAATACAAACAAGGCCAAGGCCTAGTCACCATGCTTACAATTTTTACACTTTTCAATCATTAAATTGAGGTTTGATAGTCAATAACAGCAGGTTGATTGATTTTTTTATTTACAAAAATTTTCGAATTGAATTGTTCATATTTGAGATTCCAAGTAAATAAGAGTAGGCAGATTGATATTTTTATTTTTAAAAATTTCAAATTGAACTGTCAGACATTTATTATCTGTGAGATCCTGATCTAATAATCAGTACTCTGATTATCAGGAATGAGCCTTCACTTCTTTTTTCTCGTAAAATGATAATTGAGGATTTTGGTTTTTTTTTTTTTTTTTGGAGGTGTGAATGAGAAATTTATTGTATTAACAGGATCCATCTTGAGTGTTGATCATAATTTCCTGAGAAAGATCGAACGGCCCATATTAATTGTGCTTTGGTTTGGCAGCATTAGTTATGGTGTGGTTGTAGTTGTATTTTAGTTAGTAGAGTAGGGACTGGACAGGGGGAGGGAGAGGGGTTGCTGGAGTGAACAGGCTGTTAAAATGACCCACAAACGGAAAATGACAACCTTACGTTCCTTTCCTTATCCAACACCGTCCCGTTTCCTACGTACCATTATTCTCATTTTATTGGCAGCTTATGCTCACATGCCTCTCTTTTCTTTTCTTATTTTTATTTGCTCTTTGATATGGTCCCATATTATTATTATTATTATTACTATTATTACAACAAGCGAATTTTGAGATCAGATATATCAAAAATTAAAATTAGTTATTAAATTTTTTTATATTTTTTAATTTTATTTGAATTTAATTGGACTAATTAAAATTTGACAAGTATTTCATTTCCATGATTTAGATCAAATAAAAAATTAAAATTAAATTATCATAAGATAAAATATAGTAAATTTCAAATTTTTAAAAAATTACCTTAAAAATTAAAAATATATTTTTTTTGAAATCAATGATTTTCGGAAGGAGCATGAGGTTCGTATCTTTTAATGTCACTTCCAGCTAAGAGTGTAATTAAATTGAGTTGAGTTAATACAGTAACAGGCTCAAATTTGACTCAATCTTAAAATTCAAAACTCGAACTTGGTCAAGCTTCATTTTTAAAGTTTGAACTCGATTTGATTTAATGATTCTTATACTCAAGTTCGACTAAATTAATTATTTAAAATTTTAAAATATATATTTTTAGATATTTAAGCTCGATTTGAATTCGAACTTGACTCAGTTTAATAAGAAATTTTTGTAATTATATAAAAGTAAAAGATAATATGATAAATATGCATAAATTTAATTGACTCGACAACTTACTCAAATAGATCAACCTCGAGTCAATTTCAAATTTTTTCTGAATTGATTCCAAATAGCTCACAAATTGATTTGATTGAGTTACACCCCTATTTGGGGCCCTCCCCTTTGCATTTTATCAACCTCAATGCATGCATAATTGCCCTTTGTTTTAATATTGCGCTTTTGTTATAAGTTTTCTCTAGCAAATTCGAATATTGGAAAACTTTTAATATTAGGTCTAATAAAAAAATCACAAAATTGTGAATATTTAGTGAAAATATTTTAAATGTATTAAGTGTTTTTTATAATTTTAATATAATATACAATCAGATTATAATAATAAATGCACATTAGATATTTGAAGTGACTGTGCGTTTTTTATTTAATTAAAATAAAAACAAAATTATAAGTTTCAAATTAAAATAATTTATAAAAATTATAATTTATTAAATCAATAATTTTAAATAATATTAGAGTGGAGCCAAAATTATGTAGTTTCAAATTCAAAATTCAGTTTATTATTATGATAGTAGACAGACAATAACATATGCATCTTACATTGTTGAAATGCTGCCAAGCCAACGTAGTATTCTTGGTAAAGAGTACTATAAGAATCAAGAATGTGGGTTAAGGAAAATCCCACCTATAAGTGTTTCCAATTGTGCATAACTATGTGTTTATTGTTGTAAATCAACACAATTATTAAATCAAAATTCTCCAACATAAAATATAAAAATAATTCACTTTTTTTTTTTGGAATATATTCATCCTTACCCATATGTTGAAATATTGATAATATGCAAAGAAATTAATTTTTTTATGCTAATTGTAAAAGTAGAATAAACTTGAAATTTTAGCACACATTTTAAAATATTTTGAATATGTCTTTCAAACTTTGGTAGGAGCTGTGAAATATTGACAATGCAAACAAATTAAACCTCATCTTAGAACCAAATACAAGTAAAAATTATTTTAGGAAAAAGAAAAGTAAAGAAAAGTGAAGGTGTTATTTAACAAATATAAAATAAAACCTACAAATAAGATTTTGATTGCTTGGTGTTTTTTTTTTCTTTTCCTTTATGAACAATCAGTATTTAAAGTATTAAATTTTAATTAATTTAGTTTAATTAAAAAATTATAAAGACATTAAAAATTTTTTAGTAACTAATTTAACGCAATTATATATACTATAATCCGAATTCAAAATATCGTTTAAACGACATCAGCCCTGTGAATTAATTCCAACAATTGTTAATTTGCTAAGTGCCTTTAAAATCTAAAATAAAAGAGTCATTGATTCAAGAAGCTAAAATATTAAAATTAAACTTTATATTTCTTCCACTACAATAATTATCCAAATTAGGAAGTAATTTATTTAGCAGTCAATTTCCACATTGGAACAACATAAACAATTAGATAAATTACTATTCATAACATTTCAAACAAAATTAAAATTATTATTTTTTTCAAAGAAAAGGAATCAAAAAGAGGAAAAAAAAAAAAAAAAAAAACCCCACAAGAAGAGAAGAGATAGTCTTAATTATTCTGAGTACTTATGAACCGTACAAGTGCAGAAGGTCAGAGCAGAGACAGTAGTGGCTCGTGCAACTTGACTTGTCTCCAATCATATAATTCAACAACAAAAAATTAAAAAAAAAAAAGAAAAACTATTTATTCCCAAATATATATAAAAATACAATTTTAAAAAATTATTTAATTTTGCAAATGAAATGATGAGTAGATTTATTCCCATCACTTTCTTTTTCTTTTTCTTTTGTCATTTTTCACTGCTTCCTTCCCTCCCACACGGTTGCTTGGATTCATCTACTGACTCTAATTATTCTTCTCTATTTTTACCTATTTACCTGTAATCAATTACCCCTTCCTTCCTTCAAAAAAAAAAAATTACCCCTTCCTTCTTCATTATCTATTTTGTCCTTTTTTACCATTTTGTCATTACAATTCAAAATAATTTTGTCCCTCAATTAAATTCAAGTGCAGCTAGCTAGCACGTATCTCTCCATAACGGATTGGTATGTATTTGAATTTAACTCCACTTGACTTGATTAATTGTGAAAATTTATAAAATTATAAAATATGTATGTTTTGAAACATTCAAATTTGATGTGATTCAATACAAATTTATATAATTATGTTAAAAATAAAAATGATAAATATGTATAAGTTTGATTATACTGGATTAACCTCACAAACCCATCGGATCAAATATTAAGAATTTTGAGCTCGACTTGCTAGTCTATTTGAATAGCTCGAACTCAAAATTTACTTGATAATAATGGAGTTGATTTTGAATTTTTTTGAGTTAAATTCAAATAGTCTGTGGGTCGGTTGAACTAGTTGACACTCCAAATCAATGTCTTTCCCCTTTCAAGAGATTGACATGAAATGGAGATCTCAGTTGTTCAACTAGGCTGCTTCTTTTTTTTTTTTTTTTTTTTTTTGGCAGAAAGGCACAATCGAAGGAAAATGTGTAGTTCGGTGTAAAATGGACCCATTTTTAATTTTAAAGAGAAAAGGAATGCTACAACTCAATGAGCACGCAAGTGCCAGTGGCAGTCTGAACAGTATAATAATAATAGGGACTTGGCATTGATATGGCAATTTCCTGACTCTTATATTACTGTTGCATCATGCTTCTATCTCAGACATTGTACCATGATCGCATGCATGTATCAAAGAAGGAAGGCCAGACACCAACGAGACATCCAATTATTTGCCAACTTGTCCCTCAATATCAGCAAAAATACTCAAACTTCTCCTTGAGTTTTGGTCGCAAAAATGTATTCAAAGTTAACATTTTTCTTTTTATCCCAACACTTTAGTTCTACATATTAGTAAGAACAATTTAATCCTTCAAAACTATGTACTTTTTCATGGATAATTTTTACTAGATATCAACATATTAATTTCGTTATTTATATTCAATGGTATATATCTTTTTATTTCCTCTTAAAGCAATTTTCCTAAAATCTTAAATGGGTTGTTAATACTATATTTAATTCTTCATGAGTAGTTTAAATGACAAAAAGAGTGAGCATTCATATGTGAAAAGTAAGGTTTGTAGCTTTTTCTCCCTTGTTTTCGAGACATTTTATAGTAGTCCTGATTTTTAATGAGTAGGAACGCCAAATCAATAAAATTCAATATTTAAATAAAGTGATAAAAAAAATTAAAATCTAATAGTACATGGACGGACTATAGATGACTTGATATTATTTTTTACCTTCTAATTAGTCATCAAAGGTCATGATCATTATAAAATTTCTCCTTACTCTTTCCCATACAGTGGAGAATTAAACCATTTCAACAAGTTAAAAAAAAAAAAAACTCTATTTGGTTATGTAGTTTAAGATTTGAATTCTACTATTGTTAATTTATCTATTGAATTAAATTTCATCAAATTTATAAAAAAAAAATTATTTTTTTTATATAGTCTATCGATATTTAAGTCATATGACCTACCCTCGTTTAGATTAATAAAAAATAACAGTTAACAAAGATATGTCAAATAAAAGGAAATGAGGTTAGTACATTATACAAGTAACACTTACACCTTTCAATCCCGATTCAAATGTAGAGTAATCTTGTGCTAATTTAGCCAATAAAAATTGAAATTTTCCTCAACAAATTTAAAAATTTATCTCTATATTGAACAATGTAATTTAATTTTTACATAATCTGAGTGGATAATATATGGATGAATTGAAAATTTTAAAAAAAATTATAAAATAAAAATGATGAGAGATTTTTGAAATAAAAAATGATAAGAGGGTGAGGGTGATACAAAACAAGTGATTTGAAAAGGTTGAAAAAAAGAATGATTGAAGAAATGTGTGTGGTATGGGGGCGCGGCGTTAATACGGAGGAACAAAGGCAAGAAATGCGCCGACGGGAGCAACTAATCGGTCACATGATCAGTAATAATACGACACCGTGACAGGGATCTCTGTTGCCACAACTTATTTATGGGACAACGACAAGTGACTGATACCCTTCCTTCCATTTTTTGTTTTTAATTTTCTTTTTTTATAATTGAAACGGTAAGGATAAAAATATTTTCTACCAATTATATATTAAGATTATACTTTTTTTTAAACAATTTTAAAACATGTATTTTTTAAATTTTTTATCTACATTCAAAATATTATACTTAATTCTCTAAAAAAAATATTATACTTAACTGTCGAATGAATAACATATATTTAAAATACTTTACTTTTTATCAATAGAATATAACACATTTGTATATACAAATATTTATTATTATTATAGTATTTAGCTCTCTATGCGTAATATTATTTAGATCACAGATTCAGTGTGTTTTTGTCTTTGATTTTCATTTAGTTGTCTGATTCATGTAAAGAAAATAATTTTCAACAAATTCAAACGTAATATTTTATCATATGTTGATGGAAATTAAAAATTAATCAATAATTAGCTCATTCGCTGCATCAAATCTTATAAAATTAATCACAATCAGATCTTTTTAGTTATTTTCACAATGAATATATTCGTCCATGTATTTTTTTTTTAACAGTAGTCTAATGGTATAATATGCAAGAATTTTAGGGGATTGAAGGATCGAATCCTTCTTACTAAATGTCTTGATCAGTAATATAATATATTATCATTCGTTTTAGTCGGATTATATACCATGCAGTTAATATGTAATACTATTTTTGGGTAGTAGGTTCTCTCTTTCAAAAGGTTTTATACTTTGTATGTCATTGGTTTTTTTTTTTTTTTTTTTTTTTGAACTATGTATGTTGTTGATCTCGACTTGCCTAGTTTGTACAACTCTTTGTGATGAATGTATGATGTACAACTCTTTGTGATAAAATGCATTAATATTCATCAAGGAAAAATAGACAAAAAGCCTATGAGCTAAGGCTACATAGCCTTAAACTCAAAAAATGAGATTCTTATAAAAATCATAGCATTTTGAAGCCATAATGTTTTCCTATAGATGGTAAAAGAAGAGTCTACTCAAAGTAGGATAGCTACTTTGTAGGCCCAAATCCCAGTGGGTTGTTAGATAGGCCTAAAATCCCAGCTCACCTCTTATGAAAAGTTAATAATTTATTAATTGCTTATTGATTTTATTAAATTTAAAAAATAAAATTAAAATCTCGTACAACATCCACAATACATTCAGGGTCTTTTAAACTTAGTAACTTTTATATCTCATTAATGTATAAATTAACTATTTTAAATATTTTACCAGTATCGAATAATGCAGTGACATAATTACTAGGTTGATCTCTAGACCTACCAAGAATCAAATATGATAAATTTTTTTTGATAAATTAGGATGTTATATGATCTTAACATCGATGCACTATAAAATAAGAGGCAGCTCTTTCTTTTTAAAGCGATGACAGCAGCAATCGAACTTTATATTTCAATATGCTCTTAAAGAGAAGATACCACTTAACTGCTCTTTCACTTAATCGAATATGATAAATTTAAGAAGTCGTAGGTGTATTAAATATTAAGCCTATAAATTGAAGAGCATTTTTTAGGCATGGACGACAGGAGCTCAGGAAGTTAGTGGGGTGAGCGCAGAAGAAGAGATAGGGCGGTAAATTTAGGGGCGGGTGGGGTCAAAACTGGGCTAGAAAATGCCATGCTGATGCTACTCTTCTAATTGGCCCATTTTTATGGACGCAAATTTGGCTACAAGATGTGACCCTCCGAGTGAACAATATTTGTCTACTAGTATTTTGGCTTCTCTTCTCTGCATTTGCATTTAAATTATAATGCAGTAAATAATAAATAATATTATGTGTGTCATATATGCTCCTATGACATGTGCATTGACCTACTATGTTTTTAACTTCAAATGGGTTTTTTTATTCTTTGCCCCCCTATTTTTCTTCTGCATGAGTAATTCGATTTAGAAAAATAAACATTTTTCACAAAAGAAAAAAAAATTCAAAGTTTATAATTTCAAGTACTTTTTAGAAAAATAATCACTAAAAACCACTCTGTCATTAATAGCTTAACTCATAAATCAATTTTAACATTATAACTATGATAAAAAAAAAAGGGAATCTAGGTACCTACTTTTGTAATTAAAATAATTTATTTAATTTAGAACTATAGAAAAAAAGATATACATTTCTATATGTGTGTATGTATATACCTCAACGGCATATTCGGGTAGAGCTATATCATAGTTTTTTTACATTTATTATTTAATTTTTGATGTTTTTGTTTTATTTATTTTTTCACGTGTAGATGTTTAGGTCAATGAGACTCTCGAACAGCCTCTTGAGATAAACCCACTACCTAACCCAACCAACATCATATGTATATATATTATATAAATTTGAAAACGACTTGCAACATTTACAGCCTTTTATATGTGTAACGGAATAATTTAAGAAATACACTATGGAGCATATAATAGCAGCATTTTTTTTAATTCCCAAAAAAAAAAAAAATAGAAGCATTTTTCTTTTTACTTATATCTAAAATAAAGTCTTATGTTACACTGATTTTTTGAATTTTTTTTTAATTGAGAGGTCATATGATTTAGGCATCGATGGACTGCACAATATGGACAATCTTTTAACCTGTTAATATATTGAAAGAAGTTATATAATTAGGTTACTCAATCTTCAGCAACTCCTTTAAGTTACTATATTTATGATTTTTCTAGAAATAACTGCACATATAAAAGGTTTTGATTTATCATTTTGCTCAAATATATAAAAAATGAAATAGTCAAATATAAACATATATGTTTATATCTATTAACCCTCTTATATATTACAAAATGTGAACTATATATGGCATGGATGATCATACCTTTTGCAAAAAAAAAATAAAAATTAAAAAAAAATAAAATTATGGTTAATTCATTACTCAATTATTAAAGTTATATGTTGGGGATTTCTTTTTGTATGATGGGAATAGGGTCCATTCTCTTCCACCACTCCCTGTCTTGAGTTAAGCAAATGATGATTGATGACATATATATATATATAAATATATATTAATGTTTTGGTGTATTATTTGCATTTGCATGGAAGTCATGTCATTGTTGTAGTAGGGGCCGATTTTATATATTTGTCACTCTCTTTTATCATAATAATATCTCGACAGCAACAAATCACCCCATATCCAATGCTAAAAGAAAGTATAAACAATCATTTTATCCTTCTTCTTTTTTTCATATATATAAAATATAAACTTACTTATTAACAACTTTATGTCTAATTGGTTTCCAATTATTAAATGCTTTTGGTGGCTATGCCAATAATATATATATATGCAAATAAAAGCGAATTCATTCACTTTGTAATTCAAAACATATATATAAATTTCCAATATATTGGACTTACACTAATATGACAAATATGCATATATTGACTTACAAAACAATTGTTATCTGCAATTTTAGAACGATATGTGACTAGTTTATAAAATTCTGTAGCTAAATAGTTTAATTATAAAAATGAATTAACTAGTCTGTTGTAGCAAGAAATGATGTGGCTAAAGTTAGCTACGGAATTTAAAAAATTACATAAATTATGATAATGAAGTTCAATTGTACAAAGATATTAAATTTAATTATTGCTATAAAAATATAAATTTTGTAGTAAAAGATTTTAATTATTAGTTACAAAAGTATTATTTTATAGCAAACAAAATATATATAGTAAAATTTACTACAAATAAAATATGTGTAGCTAACAAAACAATAGACATCTTTTATCTTTTCAAAAGTTAAATTTTAATTTAAATTTTAGTTTTATCTTACATAAATGCTATTTAACTGTAGCATTATTTTTTTAATATCTTTTAATATAAAATAATTAATGACTTCTATTTATAATAGAAAGAATTTTTTTCTGTTACTTGTTTTCAATGTGCAATATGAAACTTTTTAGTTTTATATTTATATATTTTTAATTAGCCACACTTTAATTTTGTAGCTAAAATTTAAATTACATATGAATTTAATATTTAAAGCTAAAATTCTAAAGAATTAACTATGAGTCTATTTGTTTTTGTTGTTAATATTATCTATTAGCTACAATATCAAATATGTGGCTAAAATTTCAATTTAGCTATAAAATAATTTATGTCATAATTGATTGATATTATTAGCTACAACTTTAAGTTTTATAGTTAATCACATGTGGCTATATATACATTAAATAAACTACATAAGTTTTAATGCATGTAGATAATAAACTTTTAATTTGTAGAATTGGCCATATAGTTGTAATCTCCGTAACTATAAATTATATGTAGCTACAATTTTTAAATTCATGGCAATGAAAAAAAGAAAGAAATATGAAACTTTATATCTTCTCTTTTTTTCTTTTTCTTTTTTGGAAAAATTTTTGGAAAAAAAGTACTCTGAGGGCCTACAAGAAAATCAAAAAATAAGAAATTGTATAAAAGATATTTTAGAAGCACATATTCCTCGGAGAGGACGGTTGGGGCCGATTATGTTATGGTCGGAGTCCTACTCATGGCGATCTAGTGGAATTGGGGGAAGCCGATTTAGCAATCCTAAAGTTTTTTTTATTTTGCCGATCATCGATGAACTGATCGGATTAACCAACCAAAAAGTCAAGATCTTTCAGAAAATGAATTCCTATTCGAAGAGTACATAACCGCATAGATAAGCTCATACTAACTATAGGTTGACGCCACAAATTCCACCCCAAAAACCATATTTATGTAAATTGCAGTAGTTTCTATTGCATTTTGTTTGTTCAAAATGACAATTGCAATGCAAATTAAAAGAAAATTTATTTATGATTAAAATAATTGTTAATTTTAAGTGAGCTATATTATATTATTTACTTGTAGACATATCATTATTATAAAGATTGAATTGTGTAGTAAATAATCCGGTTTCATGTTATAGTCTTATATATATATATATATATATATATATATATATATAAGAAATAGGTGCAGAGAGAGTTTTACTTTCTTTGTGAATCCATACGACTCAAATTTTAAAATAGTCAGAATTATTATGGTTATTAGATATCAGAATGATCAAAAGTAAAAAATTATTTTGAATTTAATTTTCTCACCTAAAAGGGTGAAACTTTTTAGAAAAATATCCACAATGTAATATTTTAAAATTATTCTTTATTTTCTTTATTAATAACAATACAATAAAATTTTTAATTCAAACTCTAATTACATGAATAGTAAAAAATATTAAAACTACTAAATTCACCCAACACAAAAAAAAAAAAAAGAAATAAAAAGAAAAACCGCCGCCCACATGCGCCGTACTATTTATTTATGAGTAATAACAAAAGAAAACAAACTGAATAGAAATAAATACTATCATCAAAACTGACTGAGAGAATACAACAGCAATAGGAGATGAGGTGGACCTGACTGTAACGGGTCGGGTATTTCCTTGTGCCCCCTTTTTCAAAATTTTTTTATTTTTTTTGGACTATAAAATTTTTTTATTTTATTTATTACTTAATTACTTTGGTCGAAATTTTATTTATCTAAAATTATTATTTTTTTACCAACACTACCCCGCCTACTAGGCCCACTTGACATATATTATTACTTTTTTGGTCATACATAAAAGGGGATAGAGAAAGACCAAATATAAGAGCTCACGGTCTTGAATGTCTATGACGGTAGGTTGGCCACTCGGACTAAACTTCATGGGCAACATTTGTTATTACCAATGTTTATAAATATTGTTAAAATTATATCATATTTATACAACCGTATATATTCATGATTAGGTTCAAGTTTGAAAAATTTTATATTTTAATTTTTTATGAGAATTATATAAATATTATTATATATCAAAAGTTGAATAGTTTAGTAATATAATTTCTTTCAAAATATTAATAGATTAAAGGTTCGATCATTGTCTTTCTGCACTTCTATTTCAAAAAATATATATATATATATATATTATATCATTCTACCAATTAAATATATAATTTTACCCTCAAACTTTATTCAAATTATGAAGACTTTTCTTTTAATTCATTTCGCAATTTCATTTTAATTAATTTTAACTTTTAACCTTGGATACTTTTATTTCTATATTTTCTTTTAAATATAAGGTAGTTCTCCCATACATTTATTATCATTTGTTATTAAGCAAATGAGAGATGAAAAAAAAACTAATCTGATATAGCATATGAAGTTGAGATTTTATTATTTTTAATGTCTATTCATCTTTTCATTATATATTTAATTATTTTTCCTTAATTGTACATTTATTTATCCTTATTTTCTCATTTTTTGAAAATTTTCAAAACTTTCTTAATTTAATTCATTTTATATTTTTAATCTTATTTGGATTTTTTTTTATCGTTTTTTACCTAGTGTTGTCTGTTTTATTTCAAATTTTCTTAAAAATTTTAACTTTTATACATAATAGATAAATCATAATGTTACTCTCTTTATTCCAAAACAATTAATTGTTTAGCTAAAAAAAATTCTTTTAAAAAATAATTAAGATTTTATTCTTATTTATTATCCTAAAATTTAATTTTGTTTAACAAAAAGCTCTGTTTTTTAAGTTTAAATTGCATATATAAAGAGGGATGATTTTCAAAATAT
>CATIWK010699016.1:0-14670 GCA_949634005.1 Mallotus japonicus | reverse complement strand
TATGGGTCGGAAATGAAGGAAATGGTGGGGCATTGCCTAATGAAATGATCACCATTGCCCTTATCAGAACGACATAAAACAAAATCAAGAACAAGCTTACAACTAGAAGGGATTCTATATGGCAAGCAACTCACACAGGATAGCAAGAAATGTATCGATGAGAGCCTTAGATCTCCTAGGAATCAAAAGGCGAAGCACTACAACTGCTTATGATAGTAGACCAATAAGCATACTATCCTCAGGCGAAATCACTTTAATATAAGTACGGGACATGCATTAATGGATTGGCTAAGGACGGTACAAAGAACCCTACAAGGAAAGCAAGAAAACCAGGATTGTCTGGAGGGCCGGGGCTTACCCCACGACTTCAACTGGCAACTGACACTCCAACTGTGCCTGGCTCACTATCGAAAGAGAGTCCAACTGCCACTGGAACTCAAACTCACCAACCTCACCACAAAATTCACCAACCTCACCACAAAATTCAAAAACATTCACCATCGAACAACCTTTTAGAAATAATCTCTCACATATGGGCAAAAAATCCCAACATCATTTCCATATGAATAACTTAATTTTAGTTAGAATATTGAATCTCCACATAGAAGACCAAGCACAAATCTAAGTTGAAGAGTTACCAACTGAAATATTATTAAAAGGCACACTATATCCTCATTTCATAGAATATAAGTGTCTTTTATCATGGGACCAGACTAATAAATCTTCCTGATCATAGTCTCTACTAATAACCGAAGAATATTATCAACATTATGATGCTTAAAAAGATATGACAAAAGCTCAATATCTCACTCATAATGACCAGGAATCCGCATGTCTGATACACTGAATTTTCTAAATTAGGAACTATTGAAGATGGGAGTTTCCTGTATGTGCTTCACCCATAGATCTTTCCAAACATTAATACCAACTCATTTCCCTATCCTCTAGTAACAGCACGCCTTCAGGATGAAAATTGCATGCCAAATGCTTTTCCATATAAGGCTTGGGTTTAAACCCAAACAAGTGAAAATTCCATTCTTGAAAATATTTGGCTTTGATGGTATAACTAGAAAGTGCATTTGGATTATTTATAAAATTCCATCCTTGTTTAGCTAACAAAGCAAGATTAAAAGAATGGAGATGTCTGAAGTCCATGCCTCCTACTTCTTTATGAAAACAAAATCTTTCCCAAGAAGCCCAATGAATATGACGCATCCCATTAGTCCCAAATAGTGCTATGTATTCATGGAGTAGACACCTCCAAAATCTGCATGAGCATATCACATCTATCTGAATCCACATTAGGGCTAAACGCAATGCCCGATTTATGAAAGTTCACAGCTTGGCCTGAGTCTTGTTCATATACTTCCAGAACGCACCTCATTTATCTACACTCCTCAACTGAGGCTCTAAATAAAAATAAATTGTCATTCGCAAATAACAAATGTGACATTGATGGAGCCCCTCTACAAACACGAACTCCATGAATGTCACCTTTAGCTCTTACAATATAAATAAGAGCATATAAGCCTTCAGCACAAAGAATGAAAAGATACGATGAAAGTAGATCACCTATATTTAAATGCACTCTATATTTGATTTTTTAGTAATTCAAACAACATAATTATCCTTACTCTTAAATGGCCCTCTTATTAGCTAATTAATATAATATTTAAATTTTTTATATTCAATTGCCTTAATATGTTATTTATTTTGTTGAATGTTCAATCTATATTAAGTCTTAAATATACACTTAAATTTTTATATTACAAAAAAGATAAAAATAAAAAAATAAAAATCATTAATATTTACAATTTATAAATTAAAAAATATAGATTCTTGGTTAAAATTAGACATGACGCATTTCATTATTTAGTTATAATTTTTTATTGATTTGGATATGTTTTTTTATTAATTGGATATGTATTTTGAAATTTACTTCAATAATGCAACAGGTTCATATTTAAAAATTTATTTATATTGCATATTTAGTGTGTAATTTTAAATATATGATTTATTTAAAAATATCAACTTTAGAATATAAAATAAATAATTGGAGAATCAATTATATTGATATTAGATTATAAAAGAGAAATAAATATTATATATTTTATATGAATGAGTTTGATAATTATACGAGGATATATTTGATCTTTTCATAAATAAAATTCTTTATAAAAAGTAAATATGTTGTTAAGAATTAAAATAATTTAAAAAGTAAAAAGTTTTATAAAAAAAATGCAATTAATTAAAATGTTTCAAATATTTAATTATTAAATACCTATTTAAAATAGAAGGTGATGATCTCATTTATAATAAAACATATAAAAATTTAAACAGATAATTTATAAAAAGAATATGCAAATTATTGAAAATAAAAATGAAATCGAAGTATTAAAAATAAAAATGTAATTGAAAATAATATTTTCATTTTATTGATAAATTATCTGTTTGAATTTTTCACTTTTTTTATATTCTTAATTTAAATGATATAGTTATTCTCTATTTGAAATAGCTACTTAATAACTAAAATATTTGAAACATAATCCTATTTGATTGCACTTTTTATAACATTTTTTAGTTTTTAAATTATTTCACTTGGCAAAAACATATTTATTTTTCTATAAAGAGGTTTATTTTATGAAAAATCAAATATTTGCTTATTTCTTTTTTTATAATTTAATATCAATATAATTGGTTCTTCAATTATTTATTTTATATTCAAAAATTATTTTTTTTTTTGAAAATAAACCATATATTTAAATTTACATATTAATATACAATATAAATAAATTTTTAAATATTAGCTTGTTGTATTGAAATAAATTTCAAAATATAGATTTAAATAATTAAAAATGCATAAAAATCAATAAAAATTTATAATAAAATAATGAAATCCACCCAGCCTAAAATTTTAACCAATAATCTATATTGTTAATAACTTGCAAAAGTTAATGTTACTTTTTCATTTTCTATCTTCTTTTTAATATAAAATTTTTTTGTATATATTTAAACTAGATATACGTTGGACATTCAAAAAATAAATAATATATTAAGATAATTATATATAAAAGTTTAAATTTTGTATTAGGTAATAGAATAGTCATTCAAATTTAAGAATAATTATGTAATTTAAATTCCTAAGAAGTCAAATATGAAATGCATTTATAAATAAGTGGAGTGCAAAAATCCTCAATCTTATGTTACTACTTTTACTCTATTTTTGTGTTAAATATGTGTGTATGTGTGTATATTAATTAAGGGACTAATGGTCAAATTGCCCCCTGAACTTGAAGCCAAAGGGCAAAAAAGTCAATTTTCCAATTCTTCAGCATTTAAGGACAAAAATTTGATTTTTTTTGTCCAAATTACTACAAAAGTCAACATATCCCTGCGCGTGAGCAACACTCACTATCAATGGAAGGTAGATTGTTTTAGAATAGTGTATAAAACTTTTTCTTAAAAAAAATGATAAGAAAAACAAAAACGACGCAGTATTATGCAACGGTAATGGGCGGGAAATTCAGCCATTTATCATATCATGCATAGAGAGAGTCACCTGCTTCCATTTAATGATTATTGCAAAGAAGCATAGCAAGAAGATGAAGCTATGAACTGGTTATGAAAATCTGAATAATGGAGATTTGAGATTATAAGAAGTTTGTTTTATTGAAGAAATTGTAAACCCTAGAATTAATTGGACGATTGAAGACATATTAACAGAAGCCATCGACTCTGAAGGTAAAAAGAATTGGGATTTTGTTTTTTTTTTTTTTTTTTGCAAACTATATTAATGAATCTGAATGTATGATGTTCTTGTGAAATAAAACATGGTTAATTGTTTGTTGTTTTGCAGGACATAATGAATGTGAGTGCAAGATTCAAAATATATCATGGTGGGACTTTTGTTAGAGATCCGAAGCTTCGGTATGTGGGTGGGGAGAAGTTTGAATGGAAGCTATATGATGTAGATAGACTAAGTTATTTCAGAATTATGAAGAAAGTTTCAACACTAGGGTATGGACACACACCGAAAATCTATTGGTTACCGAAGGGAAATGAATTTGATAATGGTTTATTTTATGTCTTTGATGATAGTGCAATTTATAAAATGCTTGAACTAGCTAATACAAAATGGAAATATGTGTTTGAGTTATATCTTGACCATTTAGTTGATACACCTACTGTGGTTAGTGAGACCCCTTTGCTAATTGAAGGTAAGAATGAGTCAAAACAGAGCAACCATATAGCTTTGCTGATGATACAAAAGTAGAGTTTTTATTTGAGGACATTATTCTTGACAGATATGAATGTGATGGTGGGTGAAGGGGTAGAGGGTGAAGGACATGTATTTAATGAAACAGGTATAGGAAAAAGTAATGAGGTTCTTAGCAGTTCAACAACTTCAGTTGGAAGCATTAATGTTGAACAAGTGGTTGAGGGGGTATGTGGCCATGATATTGATACAAAAGTTCAAGAATAGGTGCTTGGCTGTGATGAAGCTGTAAACCAAGGTGAACCTGCATGTTCAGAAGCTTCTGAAGTCCATGTATGTGACAAAGATTGCAGGGGAAGTTATGAAGTTCCAAGTGCAGGTGCTATCCCTGAAGCTCCTGTGCCTGAAGTTGATGTGCCTCAATGTGAGAGAGTTGATTCTGAACAACCTGTGCATGGTGAAGCAAGCATTTATGGTGCTGAAATGCATTATTCCCCAACTGAAGTGCTTGTTGCTGCTGAAACTGAAATCCATGATGGCCCACCTGAAGAGGATTGTGCCCTAACTGAAAATGATAGTGGCCCACCTGCAGATGATGGTGGCCCACCTACAAATAATGGTGGCCAACCTGTAAATGATGGTGGCCCACCTGAAATACAAGATGGCTTAGTTGAAATGGAAGATACCCCACCTCAATCTCAATATGCCCCACCTGATGTGCTTTCTCCTGGTGGACTTGATCCGTTATTTGCTAATGCTGCAAATTTGGAAAAGGGAAGTGATGAAACTGACAGTGATGATGATAAAACATTTGTTCATGATGACTGTGGTTCTGATCTTAATGATCCTGAACTGATTACAGTAAGGGAAATTTTAAGAAATGAAAAATGTGCAAGGTCAAAGAAGCAGCAAGATGATGATCCAATAGGAAATGAAGAGGATGAAGTAGCACAACAAAGTTTTCCAGAATCTGTCAGAGATGATGACACACATGGAACAACAAGTGAGAAGGTTGGCTGTGATCCAGACTATATGGTTGGCAGTGATGATGACTGTAGTATTGAAGAAGAATAAGGTGACAAAGAGTGTGGGAATGTTAGGAGGGTAAAGTCAAAGAAAGTGAGGTTCAATCCTAAAAGCAAAGTACATGCGTTCCTTGTAGGAATGGTGTTTGCTAATGCTGATGAGTTTCGCAAAGCTGTGTCGAAGTATGCAGTGGCCAGAGGTGTTGAAATTAAAATGGAAAAAAATGATAAAACAAGAATCAAGTACCACTGCACCTTTGCCAATTGTCCTTGGAGCATCTTTGCTAGTACCAACACCCGAAGTGGGGATTTTATGGTAAAGACCTACAATCCAAATCACAAGTGCCATAGGGTGTTCAAGAACAAGAGAGCCTCATGTGAATTGTTTACAGAATACTTTCATGATATAGTCAAAGATAATCTAGGCATGACTGCTGCACAAATTGTTGCCAAAGCAAAGAAAGATCTGAGGCTTAAAATCAATGATGCTATGGGAAAGTGAGTGAAAAGAAAGATCATGAAAGCTTTAGAAGGAGATTATAAATAAGAATATGCACTATTATGGGACTATGTTTCAGTGTTAAAAGTTGCTATGCCTGGGACTACATGTGAAGTGCATATTGAAGAAGGAAGCAGCACATTTGGCAAATTCTATGTTTGCTTTAATGCTTTAAAAAAGGGGTGGATGGGGAATTGCAGGCCTGTGTTAGGAGTTGATGGTTGCTAAAAATATTTGCCGAGGAGAGTTACTCATAGCTGTTGGCAGAGATGCCAACAACCAGAGATTTCCAGTTGCATGGGCTGTTGTCTGGTCAGAGATAAAGTCCACATGGAAGTAGTTCTTGAATCATTTGAAAGCTGACCTCAACTTAGGTGATGGCAATAATTTAACTATTATAAATGACATGTAAAAGGTACATTTGGCCATTTACTCAATTAATACTTGTTTTTTTTTTTTCTGAATTCTCAATTTCTATAAATGTGAACCTGACAGCTTTTAATTTGTATATATTGATTTTACTTAATTATTTTATACCAATTTATTATTATGTGCAGTGATGGTAACTCTGGTTAAAATTTGGTGTAATGAATAATTAATTTTTTATTGCCATTTAACTTTGATGTTGCTTTTTATATATGAACTACATGTTCATTCTTTTATTATGCAGTGTATACATTTACACAATCTGATGATGTTTTTATTTAGCAATTTGCCATTGATGAACTGATTAGATACCAATTTCAAGGGTCAATTAGTTCATTTGATTTAAAGCTTTGAGTTGCTTTGTGTTTTAAGTAAACTGATTTTTTTCGAAAATATTAAGATAATATCATAATTTCATTGATATGCAGGGCTTAATTGAAGCAGTTAAAGTTGAATTGCCCCTTGCACAGCAAAGATGGTGTGCAGTTCACATATTCTCAATTTAGAAGAAAAGATGGAGAGGTTCAGATGTGCACCAACAATTCTAGAGATGTGCTAAGTGTTATTATGAGCAGCATTTCACTGATTAGTTAAAGAAGCTTGATGAACTTGCATCAGGGTCAGTTTAACATTTATTAACATATCCACCACACACATGGTGCAGGTCATATTTTAATTTCAGTTCTAAGTGTGATGCAGTATCAAATAACATGTGTGAGTCATATAATGGCCATTTAGTTAAAGCTAGGAATAAGCACATTATTGGTATATTAGAATGGATGAGAATTGATGCTATGACTAGGTTGCATCAAAAGAGAGATGAAGTTATGAACTGGTGTACTGATGTCAGCCCTAGTGCCATAGAACTGTTAGACAAAAATATGGAAAGAGCAAGTCAATGTATTGTTGAATGGAATGGCCTTAATGGTTATGAAATCAGTGAGGGTAGGGATAGACATACAGTTGACATTAAAAAATGTTCTTGCACATGCAAGGATTGGGATTTGACTAGAATCCCATGCCCTCATGTAATTTTTGCACTTTATCATAGCAAGAAGGACTTAGTAGCATATATACATAATTGGTATAGCAAGTTAGCATACCTAGCCTTATATGCACACTATATGCAACCTATTGTTGTGAGGGAAATGTCGCCCAAAACAAATCTCCCCCCAATGCTACCACCTGAAGTGGTAAGAGTACCTGGTCGACTAAAGAAATCTAGAAGAAAAGATAAAGAGGAGCCAAAAAAAAAGTGGCAAGCGATCAAGAAGAGGTGCTGTGATGACATGTAGCAATTGTTACTAAACTGGACATAATAAAAAGGGATGTCCAAAAAAAGCATCAGTAAGTCCCTAGTTTGTTAAAGCTACAAATTTGATATTATGTGTTAAAATTATTTAAATATGCCAGGTTCAGGGGACTAATATGGAAATAAGTGCTTCAAGAGTGACACAGCAGCAAGGGAGAACAAGTCCACCAAGTGTTACTAACTCTAAAAAACAAACCCCAACAATAATAAACTCAAATGAACAGGTAATATCATGGTTTTGGCTTTATTATGGTATATGAAATGATATTTTTTAATAAACCAGCTGTCAGTGAATAAAAGCAAAAAAAATTCATTAAACAGGGGTCAAAGACACCAATTGCTTAACATGGCATTAAAATTTCAGAACCAAACGCAACAAACGCAACAAATCACACTTCACTTCAGAAAAAATGTGGCTCATCAACCAGCAAGGGGAAGGGGAAATAAACTGTTGGTGTGGGACTACACCATGATGACACAACTGGAAGAGTCACTTGGAATGTGAGTTTATTTACTGAATTTTTTTTATATAATGTATGTATATGTTATAAACTGGTGAAAGTGAGTTAGATATGTGGTCATCTTTGTGTGGGAGTGCATTCATAGGACATTATTTGTGCAGCCTGGGAATTTTGGTGAAAGGTGGCTCTATACACAAACTGTAAGAAGTGTTGTACCACGTGAACAGCAGAGGGTAATTGGACATTATGCAGCTAACGAGAAGAGGGTTCAAGGAAATCCATGCTATGGTGAGTTCCAAGCCCCTGGATTGAAATGGCGAGGAAAAACATCAATAACAACAAGACAGTTGCAGGAAGAGATAGAAAAACATATAGGTTCAATGAAGAAAAGAAGGGGAGAATTAGTTTCAGATGAAGGAACTGACAGCCCTATTATGCCTTCTCAGTCTTCTGCAATTGCTACTTCTGGGAATCAGCAAAGTCAAGCATCAACTATGGTTGCCCCACCTCCTGCAATACAGTCACAGAACAAGAAACATAAGATGCCACCTTTACCTAAGAAGACAAAGCCAACAATCAATGCACCATGGAGATACTAAACCAATGGTGGCACTTTGTGTTTTTTATTTTTTTGTATATATCTCTACATGAGATTATAGAAAAATTAGCTACAAATTATGAACTTGGTAGCTTTTAATACATGCTGTCATGACCTTATATTTTTTGGCTTTTTAGGGGAAATTCAAAGCTTTGTGAATAGCTTTGTTATACTTGTATTGATACTATAATTAAGTATAGCAGTGCTATACCTTGTGCTTTTTGCAAATATATAATGCAAATATGCAGGTTTATTATTAAGTGTGAAATAATTGGTGTGGTAAATTTTATAATTTAATTAATTTCAGGTTCACAATGTTGTTGTACTATGATTAAGTGCATCTTATATATTGAAGATAATATTTCTCATTTTATCATTCAGATGGATTAAGGCATTTTGTATTTTCGCTGAGATGCCAAAAACAAACAACACACCCAACTTTTCTTGTATATATGAATGCTGCACATTTCAGGCATTTCATTAATTAAAGAAGCTTTACAACTTCGTTAAAGAAGCTTTCAACTTTCATTTCTCCAATTGGATAACAGCATAATTCCTTACATATTGTCATACAACCTATGCATGTCAGTCAGTGCTATACCTTTGCTATAAACAAATGTAAAAAAACTACCTAACTATGGCTGCCATTCCATTACAAGTAACTACAAAATGGTACATATCACTTTGGATTGCAACCAATAACCTAATACATAATACAAAAATTCCACCCACATTAACTCAACCCGGAAATCATTTAGGGGCAGCATACAGAAGAACAACAATCAATGCCCAATTAAAGATTAATGTTGCCCCAAAAACCAAACCTGACATTTGTCTTTCCATTCTCATCTTTGATTGCTTTCATTTTCAACCTTAGTTCTTCACATTCAACTTCCTTTACATGAAATTCAGAATGCTTGCTTCTGTCACAGTAGGAACATCTCAATTGTTCATTCTCGTATTTTAGAAAGCAAACTTCATAATGCAAGTCGAAGATGACCTTATTTGCTTGTCGATGAAAAGGATCATTATGCCACTCAAAATAGTTACAACCTCTTCAATTTTCACCTCTGTTGAAACATGTTGCAATCATTTAAGAACACTTTTTACAGTAAACCTACACACATCACCTCATAATATCTACAAGAGTAGAACCTTCTTCCTGCATTATTCTCAGTCCACGCCAACCACCTTGGTGCCACCTCGCCACAATAACAGTAACGCAGCCCTTCATAGTTAAACTTAGGGCAACCATGTACAGTCGACAATGATGTTACTGGAGCTCGCAAAGAAGATGTCACTGAGCTTCGAGATGAAGACGACATTGATCCTTCAAAATTTTAACTTCAAAAAACAATATTTTTAGAATTTTGGGATTTTGGCTTCTTCGAACTATTATTTGGGAATTTAGGGTTTTTATTTTAGGAATTATAGATTTAGGGATTTTGTCTTCTTCGCAAATTTTATATATTAATATATATATATATATATATATATATATATATATTAATTTTTTATTTTGGAAATATGGCGTGCTGCTCACGCGCAGGGATTATTGACTTTTGTAGTAATTTGGACTAAAAAATCAAAGTTTTGTCCTCAAATGCTGAAGAATTAGAAAATCGACTTTTTTTCCCTTTGGCTTCAAGTTCATGGGGCAATTTGACCATTAGTCCATTAATTAAGTAACCCACACTTCGTTGTGGGACAGTGAAAAAGAAAATCAGTTGATGAAAATTTAAGTTCATTTACTGAATTTTAATTTATAATACATATAAATTTATAATATGTATAAATGTTAGCAAATTAATCGGATCAGTTGTAAAATGGCAAAAAAGATGAGAAAAGATGAAAATACAAATAAATCAACAACAGATACATTCAATTTATATGAAAAAGGACTTAAAAGGTGAAGCCCTTCAACGACATCGAGAACATCAAACCGTTAAGCAATCTGCATCGATCCCTCCTCTAAAAAAATCACCAAGGAAGCCGGATAAAACAGAGCTTATGTTCCTGAAGATATGCATAGTTAAATTTGATAATAATTAAAATATTAATCAGCACCTGTAAAATAACACTATAATAGATTAATTAATAAGAATAATATTTTTTTTGTTCATGTATGCAAGTAGTTCAAGGAAAAAAAATTGAATTCAAACAATATAAAATAAGCATATTTTAAGAATAAAAAATGTAAGTTTTCTTTAGTGTCAGAATCATCAAATTTGCAAATAAAAAATTAAAAACAAATATTTCTTACCAAAATTCATTGTTGATATAGGTGCATTTGAACTTGGTGATCGCATTAATTCTACCAGCAAAGTTGTCATTTTCGTAATAGGAAAATGGAATTAACGATGTTTTAGTGTCACAAAAAATGACAACTCTGAATGTAGCATTGGTCTTTTCCAAAACTGCATTAAAAGTAGCTATTTTTTGTCAAACCAAAACATCATCTACTAACCTATTACGAAAAATAGGGACTTTACTAAATGTGGGATCGACACGATCAATTAGTTCAAAAGAACACAAACATCATCAGTAATATCTTATAAGAAATAAGTATGCGATATCATTCTAACTTGTCCTGATTAGCGCGTGAAATTTCCAACCAATATTTAATGACGACGTGTGTCCTTTACCGCCAATTACTCAAGCCAAAACCACATTTACATGCACTTTTATCCAATTCACACACAACTTTGCATCATATGAACCAACTAAAAAACTAACCAAATAAAAATTTCTTAAAAAAATTCGTTAAAATATTTTATTCAATTTAACTAAAGAAAAAATTCTCTAGTTTTTTTTTTTTAAATATTTTCCCCAAAATAACCAACCATTTAATTTCCATTTAAAATAGTTTATCCAAACAAATTCTCTACAAATTTTTCCAAAACAGTGAATCCAAATTAACCAAAGAAAAATCTTTACAATTTTTTCTTTTAGAATATTTAAAATTTTGATTTATAATACCATCATTCAATTAATAGTAGCAGTAACCTAGCGACATGGATGCCCTTAAGATGCATGTAAAGGGTGTTAGAACACTTTTTTGGACCTTAATTAATACCATCATTCAACTTGAAAGATGCAAACTTTGACCTAAAAAAAAAACACCACATTCTGTCAAACAAACAACGATACATTTGAACTGAACATTTAAAAATTCTTAAAACAAAAAAGAGTTGCCCAACAAATAAAGCATGAAACTTTCTTAACATTTCAAATTTAAAGAGTAAAAATAGCACATACGCATCTTAGTTTTAGAAAAGCAGAGACAAAAGATGCTATTAACAAAACCAACATAGCATATCTCAAATAATGCTTTGTGTCAGTGCTTGCAGTTGTCCTGCAAATCTAAGAAAATAAACAACCAACAACCCAAATATCAAAGAGTTAATTAATGTTGTAAGAAAAATCAATGCCTTAATTCCCTTTCTTCAAACAGACACTAAACTCCAAAACAAAAGCATGATGGGTGGAGTCGTGTTGTAGCCAAATTAAGGTTTGGAATTCCATACCAAGAAAATTTGCAGAGTCACATTCAAAACCCCATATTCTTGAGGTGTAATGAATACAGTGACCATACATAATTATAATCAAATTATAGAAAAGTCAAAAATATATATAAAAGATAATTAAGTCCATCATCCATTAAGCATTCAAGAAATAGGACAACTATAGCTCACCTTAATTGCATAATCACTTATTAAGAGAGAGAGCAAGCCATGAGTTCCTTCAGGACCTGCTTGGAAACCATCACAAACCAACAAAAAAATGAAAAAATTAAAATAGTACAAATACAAAATTCTGTAAAGCAAACCATAGATACCACAGGGTCATGAAAAAAATAATAAAAATAAAAAAAACAATTTATGCTAAAAGAATACCAACATAACAAGTTGTGTTGTGTCTTATTCATTGTTCAGAATCTGAGCAAAAAAACGGAGAATTGAATTTTTTATTTTTTTATTTCTTCATAATTGATTCTTATCAAGAAAACATAGTTCACTGAAAAACAAAACCCAAAAGATATAAAAGAAAACAAAAAAGAAATCTAGAAGAAGAAAATCAACCAAAGGCGAGACCCATGAGAGAAAATGAGAGGAAGAGAAAGTAGGAGGTGGCTGTGAAATGGTCAGAATGAGGAGAATAAAGGCTGAAAATTAGGGTTGCAAATGGATGGAGTGATATGTCTATTATATTCATGCAAATGGCACCTTAGGCTTTTTTTTTCTTTCAGTACATAACAAACAGCGTCATTTTGTATATGGGTTGCAAGCGGTGGTAAATTTGTGATTTAAACAAAATTAAATACTTTTTTTAGTACACTATTCATCTACAGTGAAATTAAAACCCAACTTTATATATATATATATATATATATATATATATATATATATATATGCATTTTTTAATATATTTCTAGCAATTATGTGCTTCATAATAATGTTCTAACTGGCAGGATCCATCTAGCATAATGAATTTTACATTAGCCTTAAAATAATTGAAGCATTTATGTGGAACATATAATCTCAATATGAACAGTAAGAATTAATGAATATTTTCTTGAAATTTAACTAGTATTATATAATAATTTAGAAGACAAAAAAAAAAACTTGAGCCAATAACATAATATTGAAGAATTCATGTTAAAATTTTACAAACAAAACTCTAGCATGAAATAAACAAATTTGTTAAAAAAAGACTATCTATTTTATAATTCTCATCACATTGTTTAAAAAAAATTTAAAATTTTACAAATAAAAATTTAACATAAAATAAATGAATTTGTTAGCAAAAATGATTTATTTAATATATTCTCATTATATATATATATATATATATATATATATATATATCAGAGTATAAAAATTCAAAAGCTATATCAAAGTATAAAATAATAGCCATAAGGGGACTAACAAAAAGAGGATTGAAAAAAAAACATGATTGTTTTTTTGTCTTCTCATTATTTTTTTTCAATCTATTCAATGTAAACAAATGCATCCCATGCAAAATTCTAACAAGAAAGACAACCAAAAAAATATTATAATCAATATAAGCATAACTATAATCATCTTGCTAAAAGATGGTCTTATTGCTATGTTCCCTAATTGTTTTAAAGCAGGAATATTCACCCTTTTATGTTTATATTTGTATATATTTACACTTTTTTAATTTGATTTTATAAGTATTTTACCTTGATAAGTGATAACTCATTTGGGAATCCTTCAATTTTTGCACACAAGTTAATCAACAAGAGTAACGTGAATAGGTGGGGAAGTCCCCATTAACACTTCGATATTTAAGTTAGTGAGGATCTTAAGAGAAAAATATTGAATGCAAGAGATGTGGTGTGTGTTGTGAATGAACATAATATGTAGTAGATGTGTAGAATGAGAGAGATAAGGAGTATATATAGAGAAAATATTGACTCAAACCTATTATGATTTGGGCTCCTTATTGATGAGAATCCTTAAACTTATAGGGTTGGTCTCATTGGTATTTAGGAATTAAACATCTTTTTCCTTATTGATGGAGAATTGTAGTCCTTATTGGAGTAGATTATGTATATAGGGTATCAACAAGGTTCTAATCTAATAAATGTAATGCCCAGCTTAGTACTTGTAAGTATTAAAAAATTATGTTAAGCATATGATTTTCAATTCACACAGTTTTCAATATTCAGATTAAATTTGTTAAAGAGTAATCTTAGGTTTTAGTATAGGAATGAGTTTCACACACAGTGATCAAGGACCAAATATTTTCTATCATCTTACCTTCTCTTAATGAGCTTTATTTTATTTTATTATTTTTTTTGAATATTTGTCCTAGTTGGACTCTATGTTTATAATTTTTGAGTTCTTGCAATGCTCCTTTGTAGCAAGTTGGTAATGTCGTTGAATAATTTATTGATTTTTTTTATTACTAGTTAAGTATTTGATGCTCGTTGCAGCTTTTATATTACAGAAATTCTATTGTAGGTGACTTTATTGTTCACAATATTGAATAATGCCCGAATATTATTTTATGTCTCGATTCTCGATTCTTTAGTTCAATAATGAGCTCTAAGCTGCTCAATAGTTGCATAACCATCAACAAAAGCTAGAGAGTGAGGAAGATACAT
>CATIWK010698888.1:0-12758 GCA_949634005.1 Mallotus japonicus | reverse complement strand
CAAAATTTTCATTTTTTGCCAGTTAAATCCTTATTTTTTATTTAAAAAAATTTAAAAATAAGGATTTGATTGACTAAAAATAAAAATTGTAAGGATTTAAATAGTATAATTTAAAAATATAGGGATTCAATTATATATTTTGTAAGGACTAAATTGGATATAATATTAAATATAGGAACTGAAAATTTAACGAAGGATTCAATGTATAAAAAAATAAAAGTATAAGGACACAATGAAGAAAAAAATAAAAGTATAGGGATCAAATAGACCCAAATTGAAAGATAGAGACTCAATGAAAAAAGTCGAAAAGTTGAGAGACCCAAAGTACGGTTTTCCCTTTTTCTTTCATTCTTCTTCGTTTTATTCTTCTTTGTATTGAAGTGACATTTTTTCCTTTAACCAAATAGTTTATGTAGATTTTTTTTTTTTTTTTTTGCCGGAATGTAGATGTTTTAATTACTAGGCAATATCTACACATAGGATGTAATCGAGCCGAGCCGAGCAAAATTTTAACTAGTTTAGGTTTGGTTTATTTATAATCGAGTCGAACTCGAACCGAATTTGCTATACTTGGTGTTCACGAACTGTTCGCGAACCTAAACGAGTCTAAAGAAATTTAAAAAAGTGCAAGAGATAAATTAAAATTACACATTAAAAATTAAAAATAAATTACTTATTAAATAAATTATAATATATTTAATAAATATTGTGATTTTATTCTAATAATATATTTTTTAAAATATTTTTTTACAATAAAAATGTATATATTATATATCTATAATCAAATTATTAAACATTAAAATTATAAGCCGGCTGGCGAGCTTCTATTCAAACTTGTTCGCGAGTTTTACAAACCGATTTTTGTGTAGTTTGAGCTCGGCTTATTTATTGAATTAGCTTCAATATACGAATTCGAACGAGTTTTTATCTAACCGAATACTGAGCTATTCGCTCGTTTACACTCCTATCTGTGCATAGCATCAATGATAATAAAAATAATAAAAATAAAATTATAATTAAAAAAGAAAAAATAAGAAACTTACCTATATGAATATGCTTTTGAATATAATAATTTGTTTTAATGTAACTTGTTGTAACACATAGAGATTTGTATGAGCGAAAAAAAAAATAGATAAAAATTAATACTTAAAGAAGAACAAAAAAAAACTTGAATATAAAATATATATATTTTTTTTGTTACAACGGAAAATATATAAAATATTATTTTTAAAACAGACTTTTGAACGGAAGAAGAAAAAACCATAGTCACCGTTGTAAAATTAAAAACACGTGCTTCGAAAAATTGAAAATATTTGACTTTTCATAAAAATGAAAAATTGGCAAATACCTAAAGCAAAAAAGAGTGTTTAAGTGTCAATATGTAATCAAAATGTAGTATATGGTTACTTTATTTTTTATAAAATAATTTTTATTTTATATCATTGGATAATTTAATATACTTTCATTCAATAGTAATAAAGGTAAAATGAAAACAAAGTCATCTTAAAATTCTTTTGTAACTAATTTTTTCTTTTATGCTTCTCTTTTTATATATATTAGACAAACACTTGTCGGTCACGCACGAGTGATATTATTTTATAAAAAATTATTCTCTAAAATAAAAAATTAATAATTTATTTTCTTATTCATACTTATAATTAAAACACTTTTACCAATTTGTTTCATGCAAATTTGTTTATAATCTGATGTATAAATATGTATGGCTAGTTAAGAAAGTTTTGTCAATTGTATCACAAAAACAGATTGTTAAGTATTTTTACTTTAAGTTTATGTGAAAGAAGAGTGGTAAATAAGTACTAAAAAATTATTTAAACATATTTTAATCTATATCTATAGTAGCCATGAATATTAGAGAGAAAAAAAAATTGTATTCAAAAATAATTTAAAAAAATAAATAATTATTTGTGATTTCGCTAATTTTACTCAAAAACATCTGGTATTTTTTGTGACAAAGAGCTACCAAGTGGTTCAATTAGCAAACTTGAGGTAATTCGCACTAACACTTTTAGATTAGAAATTTTAACTTTTAATTGAAAATGAATGAAATAATAAGATAGTTGCCTGTACGTTTTATGAGTTTATTCTGTAATAAAATGAATTGTTTTATTTAACAATATTTATTTTAATTTATTAAAGAAATATGAAGGGATTATTAATTTTTAAATTTTTTACTATTTGATATTTTATTAATTTTTTTGATATATTTGAGATTATTAATGTATATTCATTAATTTCTTGTATCATAAAAATAAAAAAATTTTATTAATATTTTACAAAGCGTAACTGATATTATATGACTAAAAGTGTCACTATATAAGTAAAATTGGTATTGTATTTTCTTAAAAAAGAAGCGCATGCTTTTCAAAAAAAAAAAAAAATTATATATTAGATAAATTTTTTTTTTTATATATAATTTTTTTTTTTTGCAAATACCACAAGTTGCTATTCTTGTTATTATTAATATTTTTATAAATTTAAAGTATTTTTTTATAAATATTAATCTTGCTTCATTTACAACAAAAATAGAAAATATTAATATTAATAAATAAAATAGAAATAATTACAACAAATATATATTTATTAAATTTTTTTTATGAAAAAAATATTTTTTATAAAAATATGTTCTTACACTATATTTTTAACAAAGTATTAGTCTTATTTCATAACTAAAAATATTATTATGAAAAGGTTTGATATTTTTAATAAAGAGGACTGGATGTTTTATGAAAAAGAGTTATATATACATTTTATGAAAGTAATTTTTTTCCAAGTACCACAAATTACTACTTTTTGTAAATTATTATGATTATTTTAAATTTAAAATAGTTTTATAAAATAATTAAAAATAATTTTACTATAGTTATAATAAATATATTGAATATATATATATATATATATATATATATATATATATATATATATATATATTTACTAATTTTTTATTTTATAAAAAATATTTTATATAAAATTCATAAAATATTTTATATAAAATTATCTTTATAATTATATAATTTTGTTACCAAGTTTTATTGCTATGTTATAATTAAAAATGTTATTACATAAAATTGATATTATTTTTTTAAAAAATATATATTTTATAAAAAGGAGTTATGTAATTTGTGAAAATAAAATTTTTCACAAGTGATAAAAGTTACTTTTTTGTAAATTTAAAATATTTCTATTAAATAATTAAAAGAATTTTATTTTATTTACAATGAAATAATAACAAGAAGCACAAATATCCTTAAATAAAGTAAAAAAAATTAATTAAGATAGATTCTTAAGAAATTAAGAAATTATCAAATTAATAATATCTTCATATTTCTTTCATAAATTAAAATGAGGCCTATTCGTAAAAAAAAATGCAAATATTTGTAGCATTTTATAATTTTATCTCAACTTTTTAATTTTGAAAAAAATATAATGATTTATCAAATGTTTGGAAATTTAAACAAAATCATTATTTAGTTAAAATTAAATAAAAATGCTGAAATGACATCACGTAAAATGTCAAATTTAGTTTTCTTAATTTGCTAAATTAATAATAGTCTCTTAGTATAAAAAATCCAAACGCTTGAAATTTTTGTCATTTTTATCCAAACCTTCGTTAATTTATTTAATTTTCATACAAATAATTATTTATTAAAATTAAACAATTTGTCAATAGTAAAATTAATTTTTTTTATTATTGTGTCTATGTTTTTTTTGTTAAATTTATAAATGATTATTATTATAATAATTTTAAAAATTAAAGATATTTTTAATATAATAATTATTACTCTTAATAATTAATTTTTTAAGCATTTCATAATAATTTATTTGAAAATAGTTAAAAATATCTAAATTCAGTATATATATATATATCAACATTCCTTTGTTAATGTAGTCCTAGATCACATTTTCAAACACCTAACACGCATTAGTGGAGTGATTAAGAATTATAATACTTACAATAATTCTTTCCTTTCAGCTCCTCCTTGGTGGGCATTTTGTGATTAGGAGGCAATTTAATGAATTCTTCTTTGAGGAGATAATAAAAAATTTGGTTTGTCTTTGATATCTCAAATGTGTATTGGTTCTTAGGATTAGAGCCTTGAGGTTTTTTCTACACTTTAGCGGTTTTCCTTTCCAGTAGAGGGCAGACGTAAGAGCCAATGTTTGCAAGATCATCTATTGCAATTTCAATACTTAAAACATCTTGAAAATACGTGCCCATTGAGGCTTTGCTTTTTTTATTCTCCTCCCTTAGCAGCTCTTCATATTCATAATCCTTTGCAGCAAATTCATAAAAATCTTTGAATTCCATGCCTTGAAATTTCTTTTTTAGCTCAATGTCATGTCCCTTTTAAGCCATCTTGACATATTCAGATTTTGAAAGGAGAATTTTACATCTATTCCTCATTTTTTTTTTAATCTTGCAATAAATAGGTCTGCACTTTCACCTGCTCTTTAGGTCAGCCTTGGCAACTCTGCTATCCATACTTTTAGTTTAGCTCGAAAAAATTGGGTATGGAATTGGCTCTCCATCTATTGCCATGTAAAGACTGAATTCTGAGGCAAGGTGGCATACCACGTGAAAGCTGCACCTATCAAAGAATTAAGAAATAACCTCAACTTAAAATTAGGGGAATTTTCATAATTTGACAATTCTCCACATTGTATGATAAAAAAGAGCAACATATTCCAGTGTTGATTGTCCATCTTCCCCTAAGAATAGTGAAAATTTTGGAATCATGTACCCCATGGGATACGGTTATCCCTATCAATGGCATCCGGTTAAGGCTTATGAAACTCTAGAGATCGATTTGCTGTGTAGCCTTGGACCGTACAATTCCTGGAAAACATTATGCATAGCATTTAGATCAATTCCTGCTCTAGGGGCCTGAGGAAGTGGCATGTGAGCTTAGGGAAATGGTACTCGCTCTTGGGGAAATTGCATGTACCCTTGGGGAATGTTGCCCCTTGAGCCCATCCCTTGCTATCCACCTTCTTGATCATAGATTTCAGGCTACATAATAGGATTAGTCTTGCCAAAAAATTACAGATTAGGCATAGATCTACTGTTAATCAAAATGTTACCACTATGGCCATTGTGGCTGCTTAAATTTGTTCCTCTGTTAATGATCTCTGATTCTTCTCTCTGATGTGGTGGAATGTACCTCTCCTCAATAGGAATTTGAATCCCTTCCAAAATCTACTTAGCAAAAGATTGATTTCCATTTTCCGCTTGGGGTTGTATCACCAATATCGGCACAGAAGTCTGACTTCCTTACTTAGAAAGTTATTCATTCATCTTGGTGAATGCATTCGTGACAAAATCTTTTAGATAGTACTATTGATAGAATTGTTGATTTATTGCATAGAATTCTTAAAAGAACTGCTCATCTGTGAAATTGAGTTTTGCATAAGCTTCAAATTTTTCGAAAAAACGTGGGCATTAGTGCCTTCACGAGTATCAATGATCTTTAACTTTTTGCCAGTAAGGCCAACAAGTGCCTCACTTTTATTTTGTTCGTGAAGCATAAAACCTTCATTTGTTTGCTTCTTAGGGTTAACATATTTTTACAGGTGAATTGCTGGAGAAATCTCCAACTTCAGAATTTTTTTCCACTTTTTAATTTTGTCATATGGTTAGAACTGGTCTCACTAAGCGTGCCAAAAATATTGTTGGTGAAGTATCTTTTTAAACTAAGTTGAGCATGCCAGAAGAGCTTAATTCCTCAAACATCTGACTTCTTCATACAATTATGGGTTCCCAAATGCCTTTACCACAATTTATTTGGATTCTGACAAGATTATTGTGAGAATAAAATGGATATTTAAAAAGAGCTTTTTGAAAAAATTGAAAAGGAAAATTTTGTATTATTGATGAGGTCTAATGCAAATTTTACAGGTAGTAAGAAAATTTGCTTAAAATAAATAAAGCTTGTGTAGGTAGACTGAAGATCTTGCTAAAGTTGATGATTGATTAGTGTTGATTGGTGATGATTGTGTGTTTTCTCCAATGATTTCCTACCATTTATAATCACAGGAATTAATTCCTCAATTAATGCTCGTAACTTGCATCTCCTGGTTCACCTCCCCAACTGAACAGTCATAAGCGTTTTATTTCCAAAATTTTTTATATTGGTCATCAAGTCATGGACTGGGTTTTTCCTATCTTCGGCCTCAATATTGGGCTCCAATTTGGGCTTTTATTTGTTTTAATAAAAAATTAATATATGGGCTCAAACACTTTTGACAAACATCTTCAACTATTGCTGCCTATCTTGCCAATTTGGAAACCTAGCATGCACGTATGGGACATCCAAACACTTTAGTTGTTCATCATCCTTTTTAGCAATTCCAATTATCATGTTCTTGCAAAACTGTATCGTTAGATAATTGTCATGGTTTCTGTTTTGGCAAATTATCATTACCACCCACCAATAATAGTAGTTTGCAACCATTAGAATTAGTTCACTTTGATGTCTGGGGACCAGCTCCAATTTTCTCCTCTAATAGAGATAAATTTTTTTTCATTGATAATTTCTCCTTGTTTACTTTGTTTTTCCTATTAAGAATAAAACTGATGTCCAAACAGTGTGTTTTCAATTTCAAGCTCTTGTTGAAAAATAATTTAATTGTTCTATTAAATCATTCAATTCTGACTGGGATGGTGAATACATACCGTTATTTAAGCATTTTCAATCCACTAGTGTCTTACATCGTCTAGCCTGTCCTCATACACATGAGCAAAATGGTACTGCAAAAAAAAAAGACACATTGTTGATATCGGTCTTACTTTATTTAGGCATTCTGGTGCTTCATTAAAGTATTAAAATTTTGCCTTTGCAACTGCAATTTTTTAATTAATTGCATGCCAACCAAATCTCTTTCCAATAAATTTCCCTCTCAATTACTTTATAAACAATCTCCAAATTATTCTTTCTTAAAAGTCTTTGGTTATGCAGTGTACCCTCTTTCAAGACCATTTCATCAATATAAATTTTCCTTTAGAAGTAAGCAGTGTGTCTTTCTTGGTTACTCAGCTCATTACTATGGTTCTAGATGTCTTAATAAAGAAACCGGTAAAATTTATATGGCTAGACATCTTAAATTGGACGAACAGTGTTTTCCCTTCAAATTATCTTCAAAATGGTCTTAAGCTCCACATCTGAGTCCACTTCCACTCCTTGGTGGCAACTTCAACTCCTTATGACTCAATTCACTCCTTCTCAGGACTTTACTTTAGGTATGCCTCCTATCTTATCCTTTAATTCCTTATCTACGCATACTCCTTCTCAGACTCCTCCCTTACACCGAATTCTATATCCTCTTCATCTCCTTCTAAACCAAATAATACAATCTTATCCTCATCAACCAATTTACCCTTATCCTAAACCAACTCAATTTTTTTTCCAAATGACAGCTTCTTATTTATCATAATCAACATGTGTTTAATCTTAATGGATTTTAATTATTTGTTGACTTACCATTATCTTCTCCACGCAATAAAAACTCTGAACATAACACTTCTTCTCAATGTTATCATCTTATGTAACTACGTCCATCAACTCTTACCAAAACCCAATGCCAAACCAATATTGCTTACCAATTAACTCTTGCCCACAACCACCGTAAACTCTATGTTGATGAGCACTCCTTCATACGTACAACTAAAACCGAACCCACTAGCTTTAAATAAGCAGTTCGATCCAAGCAATGGTAGGATGCTGTGTTTTCTAAATTGCAAGCTCCCTATTGAACCAACACATAGGTCCTTGTTCCACCACCATCCCATGCTAATATTGTGGGTAATATATGGGTTTACAAAATTAAATGCCATGCTGATGGCAATATCGAGAGGTTTAAGGCACAACTTGTGACTAAGGGATATACACAAGAGCGTGGATTAGATTATAATGAAACCATTAGTCCCATTGTCAAGCCAACTACCGTTCAAAAAGTGCTTTCTATTGCAGTCTGTCGTGGCTAGATTCTTCGTCATCTTGACGTTAGCAATGCCTTCTTACATGGCGAAATAAATGAGACAGTTTACATGGCTTAGCCTCAAGGGTTTGTTGATCAACAATAGCCATATTATGTGTGCAAATTACACAAGTCCCTATATGGACTCAAGCAGGCACCACATGTCCGGTTTCAAAAACTCAGCAGCTTTCTCTTGTTAATTAGTTTTAAAAGTTATCATATCGATTCTTCTTTTTTTTTATTTATAATCATGGCTCTAACATTTGATTTCTTCTTATTTATGTTGATGACATAGTTATTACAGGCAGTACTACTTAATTTGGACAATCAATTATTCAAAAATTGTCGATAACATTCTCTTTACGAGACCTTGGAGTTTTGAATTTTTTTTCTTGGCATCTGAGTCATTCATGATACTTGTGGCATTTTGTTGTCTCAACAACAGTATATTGAAGGCATTTTACGTATGATAAACATGTCCTTATATTAGCCACTTTCAACACTAATGTTTACAGGAACTACTCATTGCAAAGACGATTATGATTTGTTATCATTAATTGAGGCTATCAAATATCATCATTGTTGTGGGTCATTACAATATATTATGTTCACTCGGTCAAATTCGACCTTTATTATCGATAAATTAACACAATTCATGCATGCTCCTACTTAGTTACATCTTCAAGCATTAAAGCGCTTGCTTCATTTTCTCAAAGGCACACTTTCATTTATATTATTGATTTCCAAAGCTTCTCTGAATCTTATGGCTTTTACAGATGTAGATTGGGCCGATAATCTTGATGATAAACGTTCTACAAGTGGATATCTCATCTACATGGGTAACAATCTTATTGGATGGAATTCGAAAAAAATAATCAATCGTAGCATGCTCTTCGACTGAGTCTAAATTTAAAGCCATTGCTAATATCACTGTTGAACTTCGCTGGCTTTCCAAATTGTTGTCCGAACTTAATGTCCAATCCTCTAGGGTTCCATACATTGGTGTGACAATTTAGGAGCAGTCTTTGTGTCCACTAATGCTGCTTTGGCTACTCCACAGATAGCCTTCAACTTATGGTGGGGTATTAGAGTATTATATTTATTATTAGATAGGTTTCCTATAAACTGTATCTGTTGTTGTATCCTTATCTATATTGTTTCTCTCTTTGTATATATTATCATAGAATCAATACAATATACAGTGTGTGCCTTTTATTGTTGAAACTCGTTTCCCATTTGCTTGTTTTAGTTGTTTCGTTTATTTTCAGTTATTTTTTGTTGTTTCGAGTTGTTTTTGGTTGTTATGTTTCTATTTCTAGTAGATTAGCTTGGAAAAATCTAAAGTGTTATTTGTTATTTTACTTAGTTGTTTCGATTATTTTCATGGTTGTTTTGGTTATTTTGGTTGTTTTAGTTGTTTCTGATATATGAAAATAATCACCATATTTTTTTAAAAATAAATATAATAATATATTTTTGAAAAGAAAAAAATGAACCAGTACTTTTAAAATTTTTTACCTTTTTTTGTTATTTATGAAAAAATCCCAACCATATATACTTCCTTACTACATTTAATAGCTTTTTCCTTGGCCCAAAAAAAATTTCCTGAAAAAGAATAAATAATTTTCCTACATAAGAATAATCTGTTAGAGATGTTTCTAGTTCTATATGTTCTGCTAAAGTAAGGAGAATATATATATACACACAAGAAGGGGGGAATTTTGCATGAATGATTTTGTATATATTGTATATATTAATTTCCTAAATAAATGTAATTAATTAATTCTTCAATTTTCCTTATTTAGAAACAAGAAATTTACAATATTCCTTTTCTTTTGTAATTAAACTACGGCCTTGGTGCATGATAGCATGCAATACTAATTATTATAAAAAGCAAGAATTAACAAAAGGATGATGATGATGCTTCGAATTCGTATTAACAACAATGCAACTTGCATGGCTTCTAGTCTTGATCATCATCATATGGCTAAACATCTATTTTTCAGTATTAATAGTATATAGAGCTGCAGTATAAAAATTGGTCAAAAGATGGTGCAAGCACCATAACTGTTGATATCTGGCAAGAATAGTTCAAATCTATACAAGCTACCATTGATTTTATTCCTAAAACAATAACAAATGGATTAGAATCACAATTTCTCCTAGTGTCTACATGTAATAACATTTATTTTTGTTATATGTGATATATATATATATATATGGCCAAATACACCTTTTCACCCCTAAACTTTTCAACTTTAACCTATTGCACCTCTCAACTATCATTTTTTTCTATAACACATCTTTACTCCTATTTTGGACCCATGTCACCCCTCCATTTAGTAACAATAATCGCGTGGGTAAAATGTGTGCTGACATGGGTTCAATTATATGATATGGAATCCACGTCATTTTAGACCAATTTTTTAAACTAAGTTTTTTTTTTTTAGGGAAAAACATTTCATTGAACAAGAGTCGCAATATCTGCGGAAACAAAACTTGAAACAACTGAAGGAAACTCCTCCAACATCACCAGCTCTTCAGCCAAGAGGGAACCCCACTTAGCTAAATGATGGGCAACACCATTACAAGAATGCTTTATTTAAGGAAATGAAATAAGATCAAACAAAGAAGCTACAGACAACACATCTTCATAAAGAAGGAATAGTGGAGACAGACCAGAGCTACTCTTCTGAATATTAGAGATTACAGAAGCATTATCCAATTTAACCATGAGCCTTCTGAAACCTGCGGAGAGTGCAACTGTCAAACCATACTAGATAGCTTGAACTCGGCCTTTTTGCTATCATTTTCGGAACAACCTCGCTTCCCAACTGAGAGAAGAAACTAGAGTCATCTCTAATCACGGAGTCATAGCCAACTACTTTGGATTGTAAGGATACAACAACATCACAATTCAATTTAAAATTACCTGTACTATGAGGTGTCCAGCGGACTAAGTGGGAAGGTACAGTCAATTGCAGAGTGGGATGGAGCTGAGACTTTCAGAATACAGACATAAAATCATATGCAATCCCACCAACTTCAGCAGCATTAACCAATCCTGAACCATAACCAACTTGATTGCGATAGAACCAAATGTACCAAAGCAACACAACAAAAAAAGTGAACTGGTCTCGATCAAGCTTTTCAAAGACATTCTTCACCCATTGAAACAAAGATTGAACTGGTCCCTAAGTTAAAACAGATATCTATGAGGTAAAAACTATGTAACTTAAATCAAAATCCCCAAATGCTTGAAGAAACACTAACCCCTCTTCTCCAAAAATGAATATTTTCAGAAAGGAAAGTCAACTGAGTAAGCAATTTTTTGAACTATTCTTCTATAACCCAAATGAAGCACTAGTCCTTTGAGAGAACTTTGCCAAACTCTCTGACAACAAATAATGAAGTGAGATACGGTGTCATTCACATCCAAAATTTAGGGTATAACTTCATTCAAAAGCTTTAGTGAGAGCCCCTTAGCATCTTCCACACTAACTCGTTTGTAACACTAGAACTTCAACAGCATGCCTAGTAATCAATGCAGCTATTTTCAGTCGCCATCCCCTACTGACATGAAGCCTCTTCAACATGTTTAATTTTGACTGTGGATCCATCCTCTTTGAAACCACTGCCAAAACACATTCAACAACTTCACCCCGAAGCTGCTCAGATTCCCCATAAACCAATATCAACTCAAATAGCAAGGGAATAAAAGCATCATTCACAATCAACTCAATTTCGATCCATGAAATATATCTACTCATTGAATCTAATAAGAACACACCCAAGTTGTATAAGAGTGCAAATATAATAACAATTACAATCTAATCTCCTTTATCAAACCAGAAGCAGAACCATACTCGACACTGATGACTGAACCACTGCCTCCAATTTTTGTGTACAAGCACAAAAATTAAAAAAACTCACCGGACGTCGGATTAAGATAGAGGTGAGAAGGACAGTCACGGTCGGCGGCGAGAATATGGCCGTGAATGGCTTGAATGTGATGTTGAGCTGAGTCTATAGATAACAATGATATTTTTCAGCAGCCACAACAGTTGTAGAGGTAGCAGCAATAACAACAACTAATAGATAAAAAGAAAGACGTTTGTATGGTGTGTGTCTTCTGTTTGTTTCCCTAAAATTATGTGCAAGAGAGATAATAAGATAATAATATCTCTCTGATTCTTCTCTCTCCATCGAGCTCTGTATCTTGCGATTCCAGCAGAGTTACTTTTGAATCAGAGAAATTGCAAGACGATGTGCTAAGGAAAACCAAAGAAAATGAATAAATGAATATCAAAATAGAAAGAAATTGCTTTGCAAATACAACTCAATAGAAAAAAAAATTAAGGAAGAGGGCAGATGGTAGGGTTCGGTTTGGTACAAGAGGAAGGAGGAAGATGGTATGAGGGAATGTCTTTAGGTCTTCAACAAGCTCCACATCAAATGTGTTTTGGTGTTAACGCGCTCTGCATCGTGTGTAAACACATATCAATCCATGCCGGCAGACTAGATGTTCAATAGAAATAAGTTTGTTATCTTTGAGGGTAATATGGGTCCAAAATAAGAATAAAGATGTGTTATGAAAAAAAATGATAGTTGAGAGATGCAATAAGTTAAAGTTGAAAAGTTCAGGGGTGAAAAGATGTATTTGGCCATTAAATTAACAACAAAAATAAATTAAAGTGTACTGCAAAGAAGTGGGGGGGAGGAGAAAGGAATTAGAACCGTTTAATCATGTAAGCAATATAATAAAA
>CATIWK010698644.1:0-20024 GCA_949634005.1 Mallotus japonicus | reverse complement strand
ATTGAAAAAATCAGTTGAATATTCCTCAGAATCCCCACAGCAGACCGAGTTAACCATTCGTCAGAGTCCAGATTGTCTAGAAACTCTCCGATAAACAATTCCTGCACTTTTTCTCCATCGCCCTCACCCATGTTCTTATCTACTTGATGTTGTTATGAACTGTCATTACTGCACGTTTAACCTTAGATTACCCCTTTGCCACCTCCACGTAAGAGCAGTGATCCCGAGTTCTGAAGGTTGTGGCTTCTACTCCTCTTGCCTCTTCTGAAAATGGTTTTGAAGAGCCTGGTGGTGAACGGCCTTGTGTTTTACGATGAAAGAGAGAGCTATAGAAATATACTTCCCCATAGAGTTTATTTCCACCAATGGCGACAATATTAATAAACTGTAAAGCTGCTCGACAATCCGATGTGTGTTTGAGTCGCAGGAATCCAAACCTAACCCTTCTCTGAAAAGATTTTGCTGGAATGTAGACCTCTTCAATCAGCCATCTTTTGGCAAAAAGATTCCAGAGATTTTTTGTTGTCCAGTTGTGTGGGAAGTTGCGAAAGAAAATAATGCGTCCTACATTTGGAGGTTTACGTTGTCGAGTCTGTTTCCGGTGGACCTCTGGATCCGGAAAATCCAATTTTTCGCGTCTTCCTGATGATGAATCTCTCCTTTTACTGGTTTCTTTCCCTCTTAATCCTCCTTTCATGGTGTATTTCTAAAAGTTTTCAGCTTACAATTGGGACTTCTCTTTCTATAAAGTGTATCCTCCTTCAATTTACACTTTATAAAAAAAAGTTTTCACTTACAATTGGGACTTCTTGTCGGGCTTTTTACTAATTTAGGGTAATTTTTTTTTCCTACTTTTGGGTGGTTTTCAAATTAATTCTAAATTTAAGGTAGTTTAGAAACTTATTACGAATTTAGGATAGATTTTGTTTAGGTGGCCTAACAGGAGGGACTCCGCCAGTTTGAATAGCGGAGAGCCCATTTCCGCCATCCACATTGACGGAGATGAGACTGATTTTTTTTTTAAATTATAATCGACTCCGCCATCTGAATTTTTTTTTTAATTTATGTTGGCCCAAGTTAATACAAGAATCTTTTAACGTCCATCAAGCCAAGTATTTTCCACAACCTTGCACTCATTCCTTTCAGCCATAATTTTGCACAGACAACAATGCCATGCATAAATTATGGTCGCCATCCAACTCATTCATTTCAATTATTAGTTAATAAGTTAGTTTTTTTTTTAGAGTACGATAAGTTAGTTAATTATTAGTTAATAATTAAGTGATCATGCTAATAATTAAAAATAAAAAATAAAAAAAAGTAAGCCAAACACCCACAACACTCATGCATCAAATAATAATAATAATAATAATAATAATTATTATTATTATTATTATTTTATTATATATTAAATTAAATTAATCATAATAATGTTACAATTAAAAAATAAAAAAAATCATAATAATAGGTCTGTTATGATATTATTTTTAAAATTAGTATAATTTCATTTATAATAATCATTAAAAAATTAAAAAAATTAAAAAATAAAAAAACTAGGCCAATCACACAACACTCATGGAAATTCATGTATAAAGGCCCCTCACACACAAAACTCATGCATTAATAATGTCTAAACAATATTAATAATAATTATTATAATAATAATAAAATAATAAGAATATATTAAACTAAAATAATCATAATAATGTTAAAATTAAAAAACAATAAAAATCATAATATTATTATAATTATGATATTATTTTTAATATTATAATTAATTAATTAATTATAAACATTATAATATTAAAATAAAAAATGATGAATTTAAAAATAATAAAATGATGAATTTAATTAATAGAGAAGCTTGGTTGTATGAGGAGAGTTTGCAATAGGAAACTATTTAATAAATAATATTATTCATATATTATTACTTGACATTTTACCTGACTAACTTGAGTCGATTTTAAGTTTTTTTACAAATAAATAATATTATTCATATATTATTACTCATAATACTAATAATAATTAATTATTATTATTATTTTAAATATTATTATAATTAAATTAAAATAATCATATTAACATTAAAATAAAAAAATCATAATATTATCGTAATTATAATATTATTTTTGATAATGTTATAATTAAAACAATCATAATTATCATAATATTAAAATGAAAAAAATTTTTGTTCAAAAAAAATGAAAAAAACACTTGGGCCTTTTAAATGGAAATGGCCCTTTTGAAGTTAAAAAAAAAAAATTACTTAAGTGGCGGAAATGCCTAAAATTGAAAAAAAAAAATATTTGTAAGTATGTCAGCCCTCCCAGAACTCCGCCAGCTCTGTAGGCGGAGTTAACTTTAGTTTATTTAAAAAAAAAACAATTAAGCCACTTTGAGTGGCGGAAATGCTTTGTCATTTAGCATTTCCGCCACTTCAAATGGCGGAAATGATTTTCTTTTTTTTAATTATTTTTTTACCCTAAATTCGAAATTTAATTGAAAACCACCCTAAAGTTGGAATAAAAAAATTTTTTTACCCTAAATTGGTAAAAAGCCCCTTTCTTGTCTTCCTCATTTAATTCTTCATTACAAAATCTTAAAACATCAAGCACTTCATCCATAGCATGATCATTAACATGAGGCCATTTCTGCAATCTCTTCAATCTAGCCCATCAAAGACAAATTTTATCTTTCTTCCTAAAAGTTCTAGCTACCTTGTCTATCACAAGCGGCAAATTAGCACACTCCCTAGTGACAAGTTGGATCACTAGATCAAAATCTAGTATGTTTATTTTTTTTTCCGAGCTTTTCTAGAAAGAGTTTTCACGCATCAGCTACTGATAGTGATTCAACTCTAACTATATCAGCAGCACACATACCCACACAAACTTCACGATATCTGGAGGCAAACACCACCTTGCTTTGCTTCTCATTCTCATGGATGTCGATATCTTCTAGATTAAAAGATTCTCAAACATCATCCAAAAGAAGCAAATACCTTTGCATTCAAGCTCTTCTAAAATTCTTGAAGTGAGTGTTCTGGGTCAGTACTGCCTTCTATGTTCAACTTTAGTCTCTTTGCAACTTCACATTGCAATTTCTCTTTCGCAGTTTTCAATATAACTTTACTTTTACTTGCTGTAATTTCTTTTCATCCCATTCCTCTGTTAGAGCTGCAAAAATGACGATATCAAACATGTTAGCAATTTGTTCATTGTTATTCAGATTCTGCATGATTGTTGTTTTCCCAACCCCCACCATTCCCCTAAAGTCCAATTCTTGTAACATTTTCATCCCTTAAGAACTCTAGTATCTTGTTAAGAGTCTTGTAGAGTCATGGCTTGTCCTCTATTTTTGGTGCTCTAATTCTAATGATAGGCTCAGGTGACCTCTTAACCACTACTTCTGCCACAAAGTTGCTACATTTTGCCCAACAACAACCCAATTCATCAATCTTCTTTACCATGCATTTGCCAAGAATCTTACATTGCCAAAAGCTATAATTTTTCTCTTATTCTTGATAATCAGCTTCCAGCTTTAATACCTCATTTTCAATTTCCAATTTTCAAGTTTGGGGAGATGAATCAGATGATCCTTGAGGTCTTTTTTATCTTTGCAACAAGACCCGATCACCAATACTATCTTTATTTTATTCATCTCCCACTTGACTAGTACAAAAAGAAGAAGAAGATAAAACCAATATTTACATTATCTTTATATTCATTAAACAAATCTACTAATATTTTTTTTAACATTATTAATTATTGATTCTATATCTATGTCATTATCTTCCATAAGACCTAAGCGTCCATAATATATACTTAAATAATCATATGAGCCAACTATTTTAATTCTAGGATAAAAAAAACACATGCAACAAGATTAATTAATGAAATGAATTTATAATTTAACCATTTTATTTTCATTATTCAAATTGATTTTTTCAAAACAATATCATTTTCATGTTCTTGCATTGCACCAACAATGTTGCAACATTCAATTAATAATAAATGTGATGTAGGATAATAAACACCACTTAAAACATAAGTTGCATCATTAAAAACTTTTAAAATATCTAAAAGTTGTGCAAACCTTCTAATTTTGTGGATATAAATAAAGTTGATGCACATTATTGGAAATAAATGTGCACTATAAATCTCCATATGCAAATGACTCGTTTAATAATTCATAGGTTGAATTCCAACGAGTTGGAATATCTCTTGGGAATTTTTTTGGTTTTTTATCATTTCCTTTGCAAATTTTTTCCTAAGATTTCATTACTTTGTGGATGTGTCCATAAAAATGAAATTTCTTTTTTTAATTGGTGATAGGAGCACATCTAATGCTCTTAAACCATATTGTACACATAAATTTAAAACGTGACATGCACATCTAACATGAATTTTTTTTTTCTAATATTTGGTTGACAAATAGATTGGATATCACTAATTAATGTGGTATTTGCCGCCGCATTATCAAATGAAATTGAAAAAAATTTTCTAATTAAAAAATATTCTTCTAAAATATTTTTAGTAATTCTAAAAATATTATTGGCCATATGCCGATCATCAAAAACTCTAAATGCAATAATTTTTTTTTTTTTGTAATAACCATTCATTGTCAATCCAATGATAACTTATTCCCATATATGAATGATTTTGCAAATGATCACTTCAAATATCACTATAAATGCATACACATCCATTAAATTTCATAAATAATTTTTGTAATTCTTTTTTATTTATATAAATTAAATAATGCACATTTTAATGTATTTCTAGGCATACATTTAGCTTGTGGATTTAATTTTTTTGAAAATAATTAACAAAACCAACTATTTCACCAAAACTAAAAGACAAATGTTTCATACTAATCATTCTAGCTAATTCTCATTTATTTTTTTCATCACTATAAAATAAATGAGAAGATGAAGAGGATATTGCGTATCCGAAAATTTGTGTTTGTCTTTGTTCAACACCAATTTGTGTTGGATGCTTGTTCATCAAATGCCTTCTAAATATGCCATAGCCACCTCCACTTTTAAATTTGTAATTTTGGCCACAATCATTACAAATTACATCAAAATTTTCATCTGCTTTTCTTTGCCGCTTAAAATGAACTTTGAAAATATCCAATTGTGATTGAATTTTTCTTCTTCACCTTGTTGTGAAATATTTGTTGTAAGTTCTTCCACACAAACTTCTTGACTTTCTTGAGTTGGAAAATCACCTGAAAAATTATCCATCATATTATCTAAATCACAAATATTTGGTTGTGATTCACCAAAATGTTATGATATTGATCTTCCACTTGCCATTTTTTGATAAAAAAAATTTAAAAGTGAATAAAAAATATTTGAGAAGTGAATAAAAAAATTGAAAGTGAAATTAATAAAAAAATAAATTAAGAGAATATTGAGATTATAATAGAATAAATACTATATTAGATTATAATAGAATAAATAATATATATTAAATATTTGAATGAGTATTTTGAGAACATATAAAAGGACTATTGAGAGAGTATTAAAAGAATATTGAGAGAAAATTTTTTGTGAGGAAAAATGACTCCTCCTCAACCTTATTTGTACACATCAAAATTAATTTTTTAAACTTCCTAAAATAGATGTATATGGTTGTTATTTTGGATAAAATTATCTTTTTATTTTTTTAAGATATATATATATATTAGCCCCCTTAACGATAAGTATAAATAATTTTTTTATTTGGCGGTTCGGGACTAGAACCGTGAATATATATATATATATATATATATATATATACATACACACACACACACACACATACATATACATATCAGCCCCCTTAACGATAAGTATAAAATAATTTTTTTATTTGGCGGTTCAGGACTGAAACAGGCAGTTCACGGTTCTGGATGGGGAGGAACCGACCTTGAACCAGTTCCTCCTAAGAGTTAGGGCCGGTTCAGTCCGATTTTGGGACCGGATTTGACCGGGCCTAAACCCCATGCCCATAAAAAACTTTCTCCATATTGTTACAACTTTCAATCAAACAGTACCTCATTTTAAGAATGTTGTTAATGCCAAAGTTTGATAACTTCACAACTCCCATATGTTTAATTAGCTCAAATGTATGAGCTTCAACAAGTACATCTAGCATTGGAAGGTTGCCTTCTCCATTTTCATATTTGAAGAACCAAAAAGTTTTGTTTCTAGACTGATCAAGGATTTTGTACCTGGTTGATTGACATTTACCAATGGAAAAGGAAAGGTATGCTAAATTTGTCAAGGCAGTCACATTCTCAACAATATCTTTCACAACTTGAATCCACCATTAATAATCCAGATGAACATCAATGACTAATTCTTCTAACAAATAAAGCTTTTCAAATTATATGATGATTTGTCTTGCCTTTCCTCAGTTCTCCTTCTATTTTAGACAGCGACATGCAGAAGCACCTCAGCTCACTCAAATGACCAATTTTGACTGGCAAAGAATTAATTTCAGTTCCTCTAATATCAAGCACCTCAAGCTGCTTAATTTCCTTAACTTTAGTTGAAAGCTTCATCATTTTCTACAAGAATTTAAATAAAGTGCTCTAAGACATTTCAAGCAAGAAACTGATGATGGTAACTTGGCAATGCTAGTTCTATGTAAGTCTAGTGTTTGTGCAAAACCATAAGCGCACAGTGTCACCAAGTAGTATAAAAAATATCGTTCTCACAAGCACTCATTCTAATCACCTATTAATCTAATTCTTTATTGTTTAAGGTTTTCAAATTCACTTTGTTTTGAAAACTAAATTATATTAAACAAAAGAATGCAAAATAAATTTCTTAAAATTTATATAAAAAGGAATTATCAATATATGAAATTGCTAGGGATTGATTCTCTTCACAATCATTAGTCATTTTCAATTTATGTGTTATTAAGCTTGCATATTCTTGGGGTTTCTAAATTATCAATTAGCCTTTCTCAAGAACTAACTAATGTTTTTAACTCATGAATTAACTTAAGAACACTAGATTCCAATTCTCTTTGCAAACCTATTTCCCAAATTAAATCATAAATTAATTCATTATACCCATATGAAATTTAATACATTTAAGATATCTCTATTTATAAAAGAATTAAACCTATGATTATAGATCCATTAAGGTTTTGATCTCTCAACCTAAAACCTTAATTTTAATTATGCAAATGGTGATCAAGCATCAACATAAATTAAGCATAATAACCATAGTATGCAAGAAAATAATAAAAATATTAAATGAAAATTAACTAAATCATGTTTAGATTATCAATCCCTAACATAAATAAATTTAGCTAAACATAATATTCATCATGTTCTCAAATTCAAAAATAAAATAAATTTAACACTTATAAAAAAAATAAAGAAGGAAGAAAAACTCTTTATTGCAATCCCTTCTCCAGCAAAAACAAATATTTTCACTCTTGGACACTAGCTCACACTAGTACCCCACACACTCACTCACGTTGCATATGCACATAACACTTACTTCTTTTATTCACACACACCTTTACACAACTCGTATTCTTATTCTTTGCCACTCACTTGATACCACACACTACACACTTTTATGCTTTTTATTGCCATGCAAAAGTGGCTATTTATAGTCGTAGCATAAGCTTGCCAATCAAATAAAATATTTGGCTCTTGTTAGAAAAGTCTTTGCACGTGGTCCACTTATCAGAAAATCATTGCAATCTTCCAACTAGCTTCTTTGACAATTGCAGGAGAGTGACGTCTACAATAATGCATTTGGTACATGCAAATTATTTTTCCAGGAAAAGTCACATGCCTCATGTTTCCTTCATTTCTTCTTCAGCTCCCTTTTTACGTCTTGCTCTTATCTTCTTTCTTTTATATATCTTCTTTTTATTTTTTTAATTCTCTTCATAATTTTTCACTTTTGTTTGTCCCCTTCCAAATTAACACATCTCCACAATTACCCACTTTTGTTTGTCCTCTTCCAAATTAACACATCACATCCCACCAATTAAGCCACTTTATAATTGAAAAATACAAAACATCATAAAAATGCTTTGATTGCATTTCACCTTCTCATTTACAAAATCAAAACAACACATAAAAATAACCTAATTCCAATAAAAATATAACTGAACGCACTCTAATCATGCATCAAAGTAACTTAAAAATGCCTACAACTAACAAACAATCAGATCCCCACCACCTCAAATTTTCGTATCAATACTCCCAAACCCCATAACTCTGACATCTTCCTAGTCATAGACCTCTTGGACCAAAACTCGGGTAACTGGAACACCACCTTGCTCTCCTCTCTCTTTTCTGCATATGAATGCACAACTATACAATGTATCCCTACCCATTCTAACTTGGGGATGACACCTTGGTTTGGCACTTCGAAAAAAAGGGAAATTACATCGTAAATTCCGGGTACAAACCGAGTACAAACTCCTCAAGCAGAAGCAAAGTATTCAACTCAACCAAGCTTCTAACTCACTTACCTCCGGAGGCAATCCCTCTCTATGGAACTCAATTTGGCATATGAATGTCCCTAAAAAAGTCAAAGTATTTCTATGAAGGTGTGCTTGGGATGCCTTAGCTACAAAAGATAGTTTGTCTCACAGAGATTGTGGATCCAATCTGATTTGCTCTAGATGCCAACAAGAACTAGAGACATTGGAGCACCTCCTTTTTTTTATGTGACAACTCTAAGAGAACATGGTATGCTACTCCTCTTGGATACACTCCCAATCACCAAGGATTCCAAAATTTTCGAAAGTGGTGGCTTGACACTTCTCAAATGCTAAACAATTCTAACCAACCAAAACTCAAAGAATTGATTGCATCAATGTGCTGGTACATTTGGAAGGCATGCAACAATCATGTCTTCAATGGAACTAAAGAAGACCCTATACAAACTGCTTGTCAAGTAGCAGAATGGTGGCTGACTCTTCAACAAGTTCAAGCTCCAAACCAAAACTACACAACTCTGACTCCTCCACCCCTTAGACGTGATACTTCCAAATGGCGTCCTCCTCCCCAAGGAACCTGGAAGATCAACTGTGACACTGCTTTCACTCCAAACACCAACATATGCAAAGCCTGCGTCATCCTTAGAGACTCTTCAGGCACAATCCTTCATCTGTCGTCCTCCCGCCTACCTTGCTCCAGAACTGATGTAATTATCTAGTTTCTTTCAATATATTTTCTTAGTTCAAAAAAAAAAGGTTTATATATATTTTCTCCCTATATATAACCCCTTATATCTTGCATATCATTCATCTCACATAAACATTTTTTTACTATTTTCAAAGTCTTTACTAGCTTAAGTATCAGTTTGAGGGCGACCTCACCGCTGATCTTCGAAAAGATTAAAGAAAAAAAAGTTTAAATACTATTAAGAGCGTAAATTAAAACGATTTTGGGCTTAAAATGAAGCTTCTATATGAGCCTTTCACTATTTAAATTATTTTAAAATAATAAAATAAATATAAAATTAGTTTAATAAATTATAGATCAAACATTAAACAAGTTAAGTATTAAATTTTTTATTTAAATTTTAGTTTAATGATAATTTATTATTTTAAAAGTATTTATTTTTATAATTTTGAAAAATTATTATATTTTATGGAATATTAATAAAAATTATGTTTAAAATATTAATGTTGTATCAAAATTACAAAGATATATTTTAAATTTGTTCAGTTAATAAATTTTTTAAAAAAATTAAAATTAAAAATTACAACTTTAAAATTGATTGTTACTAAAAAAAAAAAATAAATTGTTGTAAGTTTAATGAAAATTTCAGGTCCGAACCAAGCCAAACTAGGCTCGGATATAAAACGCGAAGCTTATAAATTCGAAGCGGACCGGAGTTGAACCAGTATATTGGGTCCTACGCGGTGGTCTACCAACGAACAAAACGACGTGGACAGCGGCACAGCACCATGGATGTACCTTTAGACATTGTGACGGTGCTGTTCAATTAAAAAAAAAATTATTGCAACGGTCAAATAGCGCGCGAAATCGTTAGCCAAAGAAAGATAACAGCTTATGACAAGCTTAAGCGCGTTGTTTCAAGCGCCTACTCTCTTCACAATATCCACTAATCGTTGCACTTTTAAGCCCACCACCGCTGCCTCCTCTTCAATGGCGGACTCTGCCCGAATTGCTATCGTCGGAGACGTCGTGAGTGTTTTCTCTTTTAGTTATTTTTTCCTGCATCTCTTATGCTTAGGGTCATTAATTTTTTCAGTTTACAAACCCTAGCTTTGATTTATTACTAGATTAGGGTTTGTAATTCTGTGTTTTTTTTTTTAAAAAAAAAAAGCATGATGATTGGAATCTAGAAGAAGATACAAAGGCACTTCAGCATTTGCAGGTACTCTTTTTTTTTTTCTCCAATATTTATATTCAATAGCAAAATTCTAACTGTTAATTGGAAAAGAAAACTGTTTGGGTTTGGTTTGATTTTTAGCTGATTTTAGGCTTTAGAAATTAAACTTAGCTATTTATTCATCAATGTATGAAAGGTAAAACCGGACTCTGATAAGGAGCTTTGGGTTTTGTCATATGTTTTAGCCAAGATAGAGATAAATAGGCCTCTGAGCTGCCATTTTAAAATAATTTTAAAAAAAAAAAATTCTTGTGGTTTATTATAGTGATTAGTTTATACTGTCATTTTAATGGGCTATGATGTGTATGAGGATTTCCCGAGTATGTTCAGTTAGATTCCCTTGTTTATGCCTGGCTTTACTCTAATTGTCTTGGCATTTTGTGGGTGAGTTATCAATTCTGTCACTGAAAAGTGTAAAAGTGCAGTGTAAAAATACAAGTTCGGATTAGGATCACTTACCTTTGATGATACCACAATGTCTTTTCAAATTGGCTAAGTCAAGTGTTAATCACAGAAGGAAAAACACAGTTGATCACAACCCTGTTTACTACCTTTTGTTTGTCTTTTGATTTGAGAGAAAATACAGAGGGTTTTTCTTTCTTGTTTCTTTGTTTCTTCCCCACCGCCCACACCCACCCCTCCCAAATAGTTTAATTTTATTAGTCATATGGGTCTGGATTGGGTCAACCTGTCATGGGCATCCCGAATCCAAAATCCAAGAAAATGGAAATAACATGTCAAGGGTAACTTCTAGACTATTTGGTATATATTTAGTAATTTTCTATTAGCTTCTTACCTGCAATTTCTGTAATTTTGCACTTTGATATCCTAGCTAATATGTGTTATATGGCATGTCAATGCAGCCGGATTTGGTGCTGTTTACTGGTAGGTTTTCTTTCTCTTAACTTTGAGATATCTGATTTCATTGGCTTGTCTTCATTACTTTATCTCTATTGCCTACGAAATCCTTTTCTCTATTGCCTACGAAATCCTTTTCACTTGGTTTAAATGTTGAGATAAACATCAAGGAAACTTCCAACATGGATCTGGGTCCATGCCGGACCCAAAGCTGGTGCACTATAAGCATGTTCAATGATTTGATTGAAATCAGATTATATGGAGAGTGGACCTAATATGTGCCACGGTCCAGTTATTCTGAGTGTATAATTATGAATTCTAAGCTTATTAGTCTTTATATACATTTTTCATTATTTATATTTCTTATCCTTCCTTCTATCTGGTTTAATTAGGTGATTTTGGTGATGAGAATGCTGAGCTTGTTCGAAGTGTTGCAGATCTCAAACTTCCTAAAGCAGTCATTTTGGGAAATCATGATTCCTGGTATACTCGTGAATTCTCCCAAAAGTAAGTCCAGATGCTATAGCTTGCTTCAATAATGTTTCTTGTTAAATAGATCCAGTACTAAGACATTTCAAATACTGTTTTGGTATTTTCTTCTCTTAAATTCATGGAGACTAGACTACTTGAATTGTAAACTGTTTTTTGAGTTTTTCTATGCGATATCAGTTTTGAAAATGCATAAATAAGAAAAGAATGAACAGAAAACTCCTGAAATGTTTTCTGAAATTTCTGCCAAGAGTATGTTTTTTTCCTGTCCATGTATGTGATATGTACAGGTAGCTAGCCTTAGTTTTCTACATTTGGATTGTAAGCCATTGGATTTGTCATCAAAAACTTTGTTTTGATAGCACAAACATACTTGTAAATTTCTAGTTCACTATAGTTTTTTTCTTTTTCTCTTTGAATTTTAGGAAGAAGGATGCTGTTCAACTTCAACTGGAATGGTGAGCTTATGTTATCTCTGAGCATGATAAATTTTCTGGATGATTCCTTTCGTATCATACATTTTTTGTTATCACTTCTTTGATGCTTTACAAATTAAAGTTCTTCCATTTGTACTCCATATTGATCATAAAGTTTTGAATGTATCTTGGTTGACAATGTCAGCATTTAGGACACATGTAGGGATCTTACTTCCTTCACTACTTTATGCGTGGTTATTATATCCTTATTTGCTTCTTGCTTGTTGAGAGATTATGAATCTAGGAAGAATTTAAAACTGGCTAATTTAGTAAGCCAACATGTTTTGGCTATCTCCTTTGTGAAAAATTATGTCTTTGTTTACGGTTCAATGTACATGGTGAGATACTTGGTTGGTGCTTGATTTTACCAGAAAATCTAACGTATAAATACCAGGCTATTATTTTTCTTTTATGTTTCATTGATGCAATACTAAGGAAGACCCTTGTCCTCTTTGTAGTTATTCCTCAGTCTCTTTATATTGATATCCTTTTAAAACTTGTTAGTTAAAAATAAAGGAAACTGCAATGTAAACTCAAGTTTTGTGAAGGGAGAGTGAAGTGGACTGAGGTGTAAACAAACTTAGGAAAATAAGTAAAACACAAAAAGGTCAGAGGACACTTTTTTTGTGCATATCTGCTGGTATTCTCCTCATATCTGTCTAGCCTTTGATATTGATTTTTGACTAGTATGAATGTTAAGGAGGGAAAGATATAGGACAGTGCACCTCTTCCAGCACATTGTAAATCATGCATACACTGGACCCTGTTGCTAAATAAAATTGCCTTTTTGGAAACAATCAGTCTTGGTGAAGAGCATGTAGGTTACAAGCGTCTGGATTTCCCAACATTGAAACTTAGCATTGTTGGTGGCCGGCCATTTTCATGTGGTGGTGAGCAGCTGTTCCGGAAAAAGCTTTTATCTGCAAGGTTTGTATTGTTTTTAGAAAATTGTTAAAATAGGATTGTTGTTTCTTTTCTTTATTGTTACATTTCCTTCTACTTGCAAAAATTTTGAAATAACATGTTCTAAAAGAAAAAGTCTGGGGAACTTATTGCTGACTGTACTGTATGCTTCTGAGTTTGTTTCTCTCTCTTCTAGAAACAAGTTCAACTTTATCTTGCTGATGCTGTAATTCTAAAACTTATTCTCGTAAGACTTTATTAGGCAGGAGTTAGTAAGAGTGACCTTATTAATCAATGGCCAAATTAGACAACTTTCAATGTGCTGATGTGATTGGCTGAAGAATTATTTTTCTTTTATTTTCTCAGTAGTCTGTCCCTTGATATTGTTGTTTATTCTGTAACTTATTAAATTGGAATTTTCTCTCAGATATGGAATCAAAGACATGGATGGAAGTGCAATGAGGATTTATAATACTGCTTTGGGCACTCCAGAAGATCATCTTGCTGTATTTCTGGGACATAATGGACCCACAGGTGTATCGACCGGCCAAACTTACTTCCCAACCAGCTGTTCATGACAAATTGTTCACTTCTTGAAATGCATTTTGGATCTTGCTTTTTCAGGTCTTGGTTCTAATATAGATGACATCTGTGGAAAAGATTGGGTGATTGGAGGTGGTGATCATGGTGATCCAGGTAACCTCTTTTTTCTTTTTGGCAACCAGATGTCTGGTTATGGGTGCCTCCGCCTTGTTCACCAGATTACTGCACTATGGAAAGGCAAGGGTACAAGTTTCTTTTGTGCATTGATGGTATTATTATTTGTGGTTTAGCTGGGAGTTGAAGGAGCATGAGGTTGCATGATCATGGACAGGGAACAAAATAATAACTCATAAGATGCAATTTATTTTCCATTTGTCTATGTTATAGGGCACGATATTCCCTTTACATTCACAAGAATTCCCCTTTTACAGATCTAGCACAAGCCGTTGCCCACGTAAAAGAGACTACCAAAGTGAATGTCCCTCTGGTTGTGTTTGGTCACATGCATAAAGAGCTGGCTTATGGAAATGGGCTCCGAAAAATGATCGTGGTTGGTGCTGACCAGACTATATACTTGAATGGAGCTATTGTTCCCAGGGTGCAAAGAATTGACGGTCAACAGGGCACAAGGAGAGCATTTACATTGGTTGAGATTCTTCAAGGGAAAGTAGATAAAATTACAGAAGCTTGGATTTCTGTGACAGAAGATACAACTTCAGTCGAAGAGGAGCATATATTATTTAAGTGCAGTAACTAAACCATGAAATCCTATTTAAGAATTACCTGATGTGCTATCACTTTTGAATTGCCCATCTTGTTCCTCATGTGTGTACATTTGCTCGTCACCAATTCCTTATGAATAAAGTGTTGAGCCTTTTGCTGATGCATATCTTCCTGTAAAGAAAGTATGCACTCTGTAATGCTCTAGCCGTTGGCTTTTGTTTCTTCCCAAATAGCAGTTGAAGAAAGGCAGGACAAGAAACATATTTATAGATGGCTTGGCCAAACAACTTAAAATGCTTCCATTCTGTTTGTGGTTCTTGGAATATAGAAGATTAAAGAATTTATTCTCAATTACTTGGTTAAAAATTTAAAACAAATACTAAGTAGTTGTCTGCTGGTAAGTAAGAATATATTGAACTCATAATTCATCAAGTTCAAAAAAGAAAAATTCAAAATTCATTAGATACTTTTAATGACTGTCAACTTAAGTATTGTAAATAAATTACTCTGGCTTTTCAATCACTAGATAACTAGAACCATTTTTGATAAATGATTATTATGAATAAGCCTAACCAGGATTTTCTAACAGAGAATTAAACCTAACAAGCTCATGATTAAATTTGCTTCTCTTATTTCAACAAACAGCCTCTCAATTCTCCAGTAATAAACAACAATTAAATGAAATGAAACAAAAAATGCAATGAATAGCTACATGAGCATCTTTCATTCTTTGTCAAAACTGGGTCCAATATGTTTCAACCATTTTAACTTTGATGTTGTCCCAACATGTTTGATGTGCCTAACATAACATTCTTTTCGATTTTGCAAAATCTATCCCACTATCCATCTAGCTGTACAGATGTTGAACTTGTTCTCGTTGAGTGCTTGATTGGACCCTCACGGCTCGGACAATGTTGCAGCACCCCAAAACTTGACTTGCAATGTCTATTACCATAGGCCATAGCTTTTGGTCCTGAACAATAGAGTCTCCCCCCATACAGAGACACACAATAAATTATGTATGGTCCATGATCTTGTCCAATCCCTTGATGTTTTTTTCTTTTTGTCATTTTCAATAGCTTATGTATTTAGAAGTTGCCTCAAGATAAAACATATTATTTTTACCAAGATCAATTTTTAAAATATTTTTATTTACTTCAAATATGCTATAGTTAATGGTAAATTATTTATTGAGATAAACTCGCTACAACATTTTAATATTCAGATAGATACCTGTAAACTCATATCAAATTATTAATTTTATATCTATAATAGCAAAGATAATTAAATTACAAAATACAACATGCAAAATTAGATCAGCTTAATATTGAAGAGAATGAATTGCCTTGACTTTTTGGTCTAAGCGGTAAGCACTAGTTAAAGGGATGCCATTTGTGAGGGTTCAAATTCTGTAAGCTTTTCCTGCTCTCTAAAATAGAAAAAAGAAATTGATATATTAACAGTCGCAACTCTATGGATACTAACACGAGACAACTGTTAAAAAAATAGAATGAATTGAAATTACCTGTTGACATGGAAGATATGATATGATCCATTTCATAGATTTTGTTGAATACTAAAGTAAATAAAACAAGTTCTGATCTTGTGGGCTGTGTCTGTCTTGTAATAACACAGTTGTATTACAGTCTTCCTGCACATCTAGTGCATATATTATTTTTAGAAGTGATGTTTCTGTCCTCAGGTCATCTTTTGAGACCAGAGTTCGTTTTCTTTTACTGTCTTTTCTAGTGCACCAACTTCCAAGCATTCTATCATGAGCTTTTTGACCCACTCTTATCCCTTGGACGAAGACTAAGATTACCACTCCCCTACATTAATCATAAATTAATTTTTTAATCATAAAATTAAATAATTTAAGCACTAGTAAACTTTTTTAAATTGAATAAAAGTTAGTTTCAAAAATTTACAGAACCACACCAGAATTCACATTTTATGTCTCATAATATATCTAAGAAAATTAGCCGATAAATAACTCACTCATTGATATATAAAAATAATTTTTAAATACATACATCAAATGTAAAAGGATAAATTATAAAAAAAATTTATGACTTTTAATAGTTTTGATAAATACAACGTAAATTTTTAATTTTAGTAATTTTATTTATTAATTTTTTATTTTTTATAATTCGAAACACCGACAGATTTTTTGGTAAAATCCAATTAACGTGGTAGCTATAATTATTTTTAATTTTTTAGGTGGAATCCACATAGGATCCAATGTAAAAACTGGTGTATTTTGTGAAATTCTAGAATTTTTAAATATATCGTTTTGAATGGTTCATTTTTGAAACAAATAAACCAGTAGAACCATTTTAAAATTATTCATTTTAAAAATTTGGGGTCTCATAAAACACATTATTTTGTATATTGATTCCTATGTGGTTTTCACCTAGGGAAGTAAAGATAATTGCAGCTATCACATCCGTTAAATTTCAAAAAAAAAAAATTTCGGTACTTCAAATTATAAAAATTAAAAATATTGATGAATGGTATTTCTAAAATAAAAGAGTCATATTGAATTTGCCAAAAGTACTAAAAATAATGATTTTTTTGTAATTTATTAATGTGAAAACATAATTTTTAAACGCACTCAAAGTAATGGAAATTAAAAGGGCTCTTTAAAAATATAGTATGTGGAGCAGCTACAAGTATAGTATGAATACTGTCTTCTATACCGAGGAGGCCTAGAGGCGGAAAATCCTGGCTCTGCCATGTTTGAGATTATTAAAAAAATTATCCTCTCTTCCACTACCAATTAACAAACTAATCGTCGTGATCTTATAAGATACTAACAAGCGACACCTTATAAAAAAAATATTGTCTTCTATGTTATTTTAGGGTTCTGAAGTATTTTGGTAGCCTATGGGCTATAGTTGACATTATTTAATTTGGTCTTTTTTTTTTTTTTGAACAATATTTAATTTGGTTGATGGTATAATATGAAACACAATTAGGGTGTAATTAGTTGCTTTTGTCTGCTGTCAGCTTCATTTGTTTTGATGACTCTTGTGATTGGATTACTTGGACACCATATTGCCCTCTATTCAATTCTTTATCTCTATAATTAATCCAACTAACTAAAAATCATAATTAAAAAATCATCCAAAACCCACTTTAATTATCTCTTTTATTAAACTTTATGTTGAATTATTTAATATAGTCCATGTGGCTAACTTCTATGTTAAACTATTTAAGGTATCTTTTTTTAAACAATGGTGTGTGTATATATATATACTTTAAAAATATAAAATTCTAATTATTAGCATAATTTGATTGAATCAAAATTTAATTTTTTTTATTATCGAATGAAAAAATTATGATGTGTATTAGATTTTATTATTTAAATAATATTAAAACAAAATTAAAAATATTAAAATGTCATAAAAAATTATTGAATTTTCAATAATAAATTTATTTAATAACATGCACCTCTCTCTCTCTCTTTCTCTCTCTCTCTATATATATATATATATATATATATCTTAATTTTTTTACCAATAATTTTTTTTTTTTTTTGACAATGACTAATAATATTTTATCATTCCTTGCACCTTGTGTTCATTAATTAGATACCCCAGTTTTCTGCTTCCATAGTTTTGGATAAATTCATTTCAGGTCCCCCCACTTTCAAAAACTAGAGGTGCCCAATCATTCAAGTAGCAGTCAATTACATTCTATTCATCGCCTACCAAATTGTCCACAACCCAACATCCCATTGTTTCTCTTGTTACAATGTTCCAATCTAATTCTTCTTACAATAATGGCACTTCTTATTTAATTTTTTTCCTTCAAGGGTTTTGACCTTCTTAATTGTTTTATATAATCCTTGGTTAATATTTTTTTTTTTTGAAAAGATTACTAAATAGAATCTATCCAAGTTTTTGGATAGGTAGAACATTCTAGTAAATATATGTGAAATTGTAAGGTTATTGAAAACATAAAAAGTACAATGTCAATACTCTCCTTAATAAATATTTTATAAATTAAATTTAAATTATTTTATAATTGTTGGCTCAAGTTCCCATTTGTATTCATGAACATTTAAGAGCTTTTAAATTTGAAGGTCCAGGGGTGTGCATTATGTCGGTTCAGTCAGTTTTGGGCTATTTTTTACCGAATCGAATCGAATCAAACTAAAAAATAGAACGAATCAAATTAACCGAAATTTTTAAAATGAAAACCAAACCAACTGAATAACCGAAATTTTTTAAAATATCAATTATTTTAATTTTTTATTACATTATTATAATATTTAAAAATTAAAAAAAAGTATTAAAATTAGGTTATTTCGGTTAATCAAAATTTTTGAGTAGAAAACTGAACTGAACCGAACCAAAAAATCGATTTGGTTTGGTTCGGTTCAAAAAAATCAAAAATTTTATTCAAGCCAACCCAACTGAACCGAATTCAAGAATTTGGTTTTTAGTTCGGTTAATTTGAAAGGCTTGCACACCCCTATCCACGTGCAAAGGCTATTATCTCAGAGGAATTACTATTTTAAATATACAAAAGCTCGATTAAGCTAGCGAGCCTATCGAATCACATATTTAGAATCTTGAGCTTGACTCAAAAATCTACTCAAGTAGTTCGAGCTCGAATTTGACTTGACAATAATTGAACCAGTTTCGAGTTTTTCCTGAATCTATCCCGAGTAGTTCGCAAGTCGGATTGACTTGATTATACCCCTATCTATATATATATTAGTATACAATAAAAATGATAATTATAATAATATTATTTTTTACATCATCAATTTTAAATAATATTAATAAAATTAGATTACTTAATAACAATAATAATTAATAAATTATTAAATATAATAATATATTTTAATTAATAAAAATGACTCATCTTTCCCTATAATTACTTACTTTAATTAAAACAACGTGGTTTTAGATAAAATTATATCGTTTTATTTATGTATAATTAGAGGTGTGCAAAAATCGAAATCGGACAGAATAATCGAGCCGAATCGAATTCAATTTGATTTGATTTTTTGAATATTTTAAAAGTTCTTTTAAAACTGAGAGAATTTTCTGAAAATCAAATAAATTAAATTATATATATATATATATATATATATTATTTCATGTGTAGTTTGATGGTAAGCATGTTGCTAAACTTAAAATATATCCTTAGTTCGAATCCTAGATGCTGCACCTTTTTTTCTTTTTATTTTGATAATAAAATTTTATTATAATTCAGTTAATCGATAACCGTTACTTAATCTCTAATCCCTTATAAGGTTTTAACTTCGATTTTCATTTTGGATGAAAATTCAGTTCGATTAACTGAATGCTCACCCCTATCTATAACATAGGTATGGGTGTAAATGAGCCGAGCTGCTCACAAACTGCTCAGTGTTCAGTTCGATAAAAGCTCGTTTGAGCTTGTATATTGAAACTCATTTAATAAACGAGACAAATTCAAGTTATACAAAGCTCGACTCGTAAAGCTTACGAACAAGTTCGAATAAAAGCTCGTGAGTCAGCTCCTAATTTTATTTTAGATATATAATATATAAATTGGTACTGTAAAAAATATTTTAGAAAATATATTATTAGAATAAAATCATAATTTTTATTAAATAGATTGTAATTTATTTTTAATTTTTTAAT
>CATIWK010698640.1:0-14837 GCA_949634005.1 Mallotus japonicus | reverse complement strand
TTTTTTTTTTACTATGGATGTCATATGATTTAGAGGGACAGTCTTTCTCTTTTAAAGTGCTATAAGATTAATATCTCACAAGTTTAATTACCTATTTTTAAAACTATTTAATTATATATATTAATAAGCAAAATTTGAAGTTTAGGCGTTTGTCTCGTTTCTTATTAAAAAAAAAAGCAAAATTTGAATAAATGATTATATAGAAAGTTTTGTTAGACAACAAAATTCTCTAATGGTTATTGAGTGTCGCAGAGACCACAATAGAAAAATTTCTTGGGAGATCAGACCTATAGTTGAAGAGATCCAACATTTAGCTAGCTGTTTTCTAGAGATTTCTGTGTTACGTAAACAGAAAGGCTAATGTTGTTGCTGATTGGTATGTTTTAGCACAATCCTTGGTAGGTGACACCTCATGAATTATCTACATTGCTAGGATGATATCTTACCCTTACCCTTACCATCCTTAAAAATTTTGTTCCCAAACAAACAATGATGACATCTTACCCCTCCCTTACCTTCCCCTCCTTAACCTTCCTTAAACCCCATGATATTTTGTCATTTCTTTTTTTTTTTACTACCACTTTGATGACAAAGTATTGTAGGATTTGTGATGATAGTAGATAAATTGCAAGGCTCAATTAGCGCCAAATTTTTGTTCCTAGATTTTGCCTTGTTGGTTTCTTGGAGTCATTCCGGAAGTCTAAGCTGATGATATTTTCTAATTTCTGAATTTTTTTTTTAATTTTGGTTTACGAGAGTTTCTAATGGAGTGCTGCTGCGTGCATCCATAATTTGGTATATGAAGAGCTTCAATATTCGATTCTTGCTTTTGGGTCCAATTATTAGATAGTAAGATGATTAGACATTATGGTGTTCATCGCCTGCTGTGTGACTGTGAATAAGCGTAAACAAAAGGGTTTAATTTGGCTATTGAAATAATACTAAACTCCCAGAGTTCATGCGCCAAAGAGCCTTGGCAGATAGATGTTCTCTTAAAATTTTGCATAATTGAAGTTATTGGATCTATCAAATGTGGAGTAGGCCTTTTAATAGGATTTTAATTCACTATTTCTTGCTGAAGTCAATTTATTATGTCAGGTTTTGATAAGATTGGTTGTGCTAATTTGATGATAGAAGATTTTGATCTCTGCCTGCTCTTTATTTTTCAACCTGTACTATGTAGTTGTGTTGCACTAGTTTACTGAACTGTGATTCGACTGCTTGGGGATAAAGGCAATCTTACATGGTAACAGACTACTTTAGATTCTAAGAAGACTCCTGTATTAGATTAAAGAATCTAAAATTCGTCAAGCAAATTACACCTTCTGTATCAGTTAATTCAGTTGTTTTTTATATACAGCAACTCGGGGAAGGTCTCTTTTTTACATAGCTCTCTTCTTTCTGATAATTTGTATATTTGTTTTTTCTAAATGATGTGTTTCAGAGGTTGAAAAGAAAATTCCTTGCACAAAATATTGGGTACCTGCAGTCCAGTCAATATATTCTTGAATGTCTCTAAATTTGAATTGTTGCTGGTAGGATCGGCTAAGATACTGAAGAACTACCAAGAGAACTGGTGGGTTGTTGCGGTTGCCATTTTATTCAGAAAGCTTTGCTGCAACCAATTTTCCTCTGATATCATTTCAAAGCTTGTCAAGAAATGCGAAAACACAATAGATGCTGTGTTTCCTGTGAATGAAGAAGAAAGAGCAAAACAATTAGGAAGACAAGGAGTAATAGTAGCGGGAGAGGGAATTTTTAGGAACACAATTACAACTTTAATGACTATGTATTGAATTAGAAGAGGTAGCTCTACACATAGTCGCTTTTCTCTGCCTCCTCTCAACTTGCCAGACTCTGACTTAGCTCACTACAACTCAAATCTCCAATACTCATTGTCTAAAAACATCAAAATTTTCAATAATCTCACACGACAATTAGCCACAAGTAATGTAATATCAATATGGTGGCTTTTTTTTTTAAATATTTTTGTTGTTGGTAAAGTATTAATTAAGATACACATATAATCTTCATGGATGCTAAATGTATTCAATGAACTTTCTTCCCCACTTTTAAGATGAAATTTGTTCTGTATCATATTTTTTACTAGATTCATTAATGCTTTAAAACTATGAAAATCTGCTTGTACATGAGTTATTATTGGGCAAAGTAAACCATCAGCACCCAATTAGTAAGTATTACACTTGGGACTGATGGTCATGGTGCTAGATTCATTAATGCTTTAAAACTATGAAAATCTGCTTTTACATGAGTTATTATTGGGTAAAGTAAACCATCAGCACTCAGTTAGTAAGTATTACACTTGGGACTAGTGGTCATGGTGCTCTGTTGCATCTGTTCTCGTAAACAACCAACTCCAGAGTGAGCATATTTTGGAGATTAGTATCATGGCCTTTCGGTGTATGGATTTACATAAAAGTTGAATCGAGTCAGCAACCATAGCAGCCCACAAAGCCCATATGATAAAAACAGCAAGAGGTCCAAGTGGTCATGAAAGTAAGATAGATAGTAATGAGAATGAAGATAAAGATCCAGCAAGGATAGCAACGAGGCCCATGAGTTGAGAGTAGGCTCTGCGGTGAAATTTCATGTTGGCTCCAAAGGCAAAGCAATAGATGAAAGTTGACACAACAAACACCAGATGCTCACCGGGTGTGTTTTAAATGGGGACTAATTCATGCCCTGATATTTCACTTATATTAGTTCAATTAACAACGGATCCAGAAAGGTGAACACAGCATGACATGGTGTTGACGAAATGAACCCCTGCAAACTACCAATTCAACAACAAATAATTTTTGTGGCTCATATGATTCAACTTATGTAGTTATGTATAACACACTAACCATTTTTTTAACCCATTAAATAGAAGTGACAAAAATAATTATATGGGTATAATGACACACTGAAAAAATTATCGTATACAGTGACATCTAATATATACATGTAAAATCCTAAAAATACAAAAGAGTTACAATTGACTAATTTCAGGCATCGTTAAGCTCCGTTGTGCATGTTTGCATATCAAGCCTTTCATCTTTAAAAGCTTATACTGCATCGAGCATCTGTTAGAGCTCAGTGGTGCAACAGTTGGGTAAAAATAGCGATCAATTTTTATAACACATTCTGGCTATACGTGTAACTTGGTGGAATGAGGCACTAAGATGTATAGGGAGAGAGGTGATGAATTAAAGATAAAGAGTAATTACCAGGTGCCGTGGGAGTGGAGCTCAATAAGTTGAGCATGGCATGGGCAGTCGAGACTGTGCTTAGCCTTTTTTTTTTTTTCTTTGCGAGGTTTTGCCAAGTCTTCCTAGCTTTTTTTTTTTTCTTTGCGAGGTTTTTCCAAGTCTTCCAACAGCATAACCCTCCCTCTCTCATGTCAGATTTTTAGTAAAATGCACATTTCTTGAGGCAAATCTTTTTCCACATATATATGGGCGATCGAACTGGACACATGTTCTAAAAGCGGCACCAAATCCGCAAAGGCAGTACTAGACTTTTGCTTTTACACAAATAATCAAGTCATTAAGGGCTGATGTGGACATTTTGATGCCGGTATGCATGACCTTATTTTTTAGATGGATCAGCCTGTGATACTTTTTGATCAATTTATTAATTAAATATAAATTAGAGAGTGGTAATAAGATTTACTATACATGTAGAACATTTCACGCAATTACTGACCGAAAAGTCCACATGCCAAGCTTATATACCATCTCCAAAGTTGATAACTTCCCAGTGTGAGATTTATTTTTTTTATCAATTAATTAATTAAATATAAATTAGAGAGAGTGGTAATAAGACTTATTATGTATGTAGAACATTTCAGACAATTGCTCCAGTCTGTGATACTTTAATGTTTCATGGATCAACATGTAATACTTGGTATATTTTTTACTTTCTCTTTTGTTCCAAAATTATATATATGAATTAAAATTTTAAAAAATATTAAATTTAAGAGGAATATAAAAAGAAATAACTTTACGAGTGATGGTTTTTTTTAAGACAAAATGAATGGAATTGGGTGAGCCGGTGAGCAAAAAATTTGACTCTGATCCATCCAGAAGTGAATCAAGATTTAGGACATAAAACCAGCGGTGTGTTTTCTGTTGTGCCAATAAATTTGTGGGTTTTCCTTACTTTTTGGCGTTGAATTTTGCATAATTATCAGTTATTGGAACAATCAAAAATGGATTACGGCTTCTGGTAGGATTTTAACTCCCTATTGCTTGCGACGTCAATTTGTTATGTCTAAGTTTTGATAGGATTGGTTGTGCTAATTTCATGGCTTGTCAAGGAATGCGAAAACACGATAGATGCGGTGTTTCCTGTGAGTGAAGAAGAAAGAACAAGAGAGTTAGGAAGACAAGGACTAATTGAAGCGGGAGAGGGAATTTTTAGGAACACGGTTGCCGCTTTAATGACCATGCAAGAAATTAGAAGTGGTTGCTCTGCATATAGTCGCTTTTCTCTGCCTCCTCTCAACTTGCCAGACTCTGACCTCATTCAGTCGCTACAACTCAACTCCTATACCCAATTGTCTAAAAAATTTGGATATTTACCAACGACCATACATACCAATTACTCCCAATTAATGTGATATTAATACGGTAGCTTGCTTTTTTTTTTTCTTTAATACTTTTGTTCAGTGGCAGTATTAATTAACTTGTACGTCTAATCGTCATGGATTCTAAATATGTTACAATCCCACTTTTAAGTTGAAATTTATTTTGGATCATACTTTTTTAAATATTCAATTAATGCTTCAAAACTATGAAAATCTGCTTCTACATGAGTTGCTATATCATTGGGTAAACCATCGGCACCCAGTTAGGAAGGATTTACACTTGGAACTGATGGTGCTCTGTAGCATTTCTTCTAGTCAACAACCCATTCCAGAGTGAGGAGATTGTTGTCCTTGCCTTTCGATATATGCATTTACATAAAAGTTGAATCAAGTCACGAGCAACCATTACAGTCCATAAAGCCCATATGATAAAAACAGCAGGAAGTCCAAGCGAGCATGGAAGTAAGGTAGATACTAATGAAAACGAAGAGAAAGATCCAGCAAGGACAGCAATTAGACCGGTGAGTTGAGAGTAGGTTGTGCTATGAAATTTCATGTTGGCTGCAAATGCAAAGCAGTAGATGAAGATTGACAAAATAAAACACCAGATGCTTGCCGGGTGTATTTTAAATGGAGATCCATTCATGCCCTGATATTTCATTTGTATCAGTTCAATTAGCAACGGGTTCAGAAAGGCAAACATAACATGGTATGGTGTTGATGAAATGAACCCCTGCAAACTGCCAATTCAACAAGAAACTCATATGATTTCACATAGTTTTATTTTGTTCTAATTTTTTACGGTAAAAAATGTGAAATAATGAAATCCTACCAATATAAAAGAAAAGGCTACAATTGATTCTTGTGCATTAAAATAATTTAATTAAAATTTCCGATATATAATTGATTGGTTCAGACAAAAATTTGAATAATAAAATATAAAAATTGAAATTCACTTTAAACCAAATCAAAATATTTAATTTTAATATTTTTTTCAAAAAAAATATTTTGATTTGTTAAAAAAAAAAAAAGGAACCCAGCCGGACCCTGTTGAAATGACATGTATAGAGCCTATTTGGCTAAGCTGTTGCTGATAACTGTTGCTGGTAGCTGTTAGCTGTTGCTGATAGTTGGTAGCTGCTAGATGTTGCTGCTAGCTGCTAGCTGTTGCTGATAGCTAAACAACTGTTGCTGTTTATATGTTTAATAACTATTATAGATATTAATTATATTCAACTATACATATTAATTTTAAAAAATATTATATATATAATTTTAAATACTAAAAATTATGTAATAATAATAATAATAATTATTATTATTATTATTTGTAAAAAATGCAAATAATATATGTGTACATCTTTAAATCAATTGTTCAAAAAAATTAATCAACAAAAGAAATAAATAAAAATTAACTAAAAAGGTATGAAAGGAAAAAAATTAATATATAAAAATATAGTTTTTAATTTAATTTAGATAGATATAGACAATTAAGTAATTACAGTTAAATAAATAGAGACAATTAAATAATTATATTTAAATTTATGGGAGTTGTTTATAAAAAACTCCAAATTGGAGCTGATAGAATTATTAACCAAACACTATTTTGTAGCTGTTGGAAACTGAACAATTATTAGCTTCCCTCCAACGGCTATGCCATAGTTCCCCGGCTAGCTCACGAGAAACAACAATAATTTTTTTTTTGACCAAAGTGGGGGAGGGGGATGGTGGGTCTCGAACCTGAGACCCACCGAATGTCCCTCAACATGGCCAGGCTTGCGGGGACAAACAACAACAATTTGTATCACTAATTATCAGGCATCATTAACATTAAGTTCCCCATTTTTGCACTTTTCCGTATCAAGCCTTTCATCTTTAAAAGCTTATACTGCATTGAGCATCTATTTCAGCGCGGTGGTGCAACAGTGGGCCGTAAAACGGATGTTGGGCAAAAGTAGTCATCAAACAAAATCTGGCCGAGCATGTAACTTGCTGGAATGAGGCACGTGAATATAAAGGGAGAGAGAAAGGTGGACTCTCCCAGGGCAGTTATACTGCTAAGTGATGAGTTAAAAGAGAAAAACTAATTACCAGCTGAGATGAGAGTGGAGCCCAAATTGAGCATAACATGGACATTCGAGACTGTGCTTAGCCTTTCTTTTTCTTCTTTTCAAGGTTTTGCAAAGTCTTCCAATTACATAACCAGAATTCGCACTGCCTGGCTCTCTCATGTTCAGATTCTCAGTAATACTCCCTTGCTGGCTGCTGCTGCTGTTGCTGCTGCTGTTTTTTAATTCCCTACCTCCTACTAAAATGCTTATATACATGAGCTATCCAACCGGGACACTTGTCCTCATAAGACGTCAAAGTCAGTCCCAGGCCCAAATTTTCTACATCTTTTTTGTTGCAAGCTGGACATTTTTATTTGAGCAAATTACTTTTCCTTGATTTGATACAAGTCGCACTATTCCCATCTCATTGAAAAATTCAACCCCTCAACTTTAAGGTAATTTTTAGGTGTGGACATGAGGTATCCAACTTTTAACAAAGGTGTATTTTATTCCTTTTTTTTCACCTAAAAGAGTATAATTTTTTTCTTAATTACCAATAAAGTGTCTCGATCCAATTTTTGGCCAGAGCTACGTACATGGCATGTCACGTGACATCTGACATATATATCTAACGATGCTGATGAGTCAAACATGTAAAATGTCACGTCATATAAGTGTGACATGTAACGTTATGTTAGTGCTACGTCACACATAAAGAGAAAATATAGGACACTTATTATATTTCTATGACGTGACATTTTACATACCTGACACATTAGCATAATGGGACCTTCATTAAAAATGAGATACTGTAATAGAACCTTAACTAAAGGTTGGGTAACATGAGTGGAATTTTGTGATTTTTTGTAGTTATACTTATTTGTGGTGATAAAGTTTTAAATTTTATAGTTTTTAAATTAAAATTTATGTTTTTAATTTTTATCTTGATTTTTAAATAAACTAAATTGTTCATAATTTAAATTAATATTTAGTTCAATAAAAATTTGTTCAAATTTACTATATATTGAAATTCGTATAAACTAGTCAAAGTTTAGCTTGGTAACTCGGAAGCCGACTCGATTAGTAGTTTAATACACTAATATTGTAATATAAAATATATAGTATATATTTTTTACTTATAATAACTATAAAATATTTATTAGAATTAAATTATAATTTTAATTGAATATTTTATAAATTCTTTTTTACCAAAAAATAAAATTCAATTACACAAAAACAAGCATCAACTACAAAAAAACCAAAAATTTTCACTCATAATACCCAACCTTTAATTAGCGATCATTTTTAGTGAAGGTTCCATTACATTGATGTGTCAAGCATGCAACTGCCACGTAATAGAAGTGTAATATGTGGCACCATGTCAACACTACGTGTCCCACTTCCATGTTCTTACATATGACGTGGACCCATGGATCACATTTCTATGAAGTGGTGCCACGTATCACAATTATATGACATGGCATTTTGCATGCCTGACACATCAACATTGCTCGCTATGTTAGATGTCATGTGGCATACCACGTACTCAACTCTGGCAGAAAATTAAATCCAGACACTCTATTGGTAATTAAAAAAAATGTTATACTGTTTTAAGTGACAACAAAAAGATGAGATACCGTAATGGAACCTTCAATAAAGGTTAGGTACCATGAATCAGAATTACCCCTCAGTTTCATCATTCTATTTGACCATTCTGTTAATTTAATTAAATTTTTTTTACATAACTTTAAAAAACTTACAATTACTGAAATAAAAAATTTTAAAAAATAGATAACTTGATTTTTAAAAAAAAATCAACCAAATTAAGTATCTCATTAAACTTATATCTTAATTTTTATTTATTAGGCGTTGATGAATATAAGTGCAACTTTAAAAAAATTTCAATTGCATAAATCAAACATTATAAGTAAATAACTTGATTTTAAAATAAAATCAACAAAATTAAGGGGACTTAATTTTTATTTATAAGGTTTTGATATAAATAAGTGTAAGTGTTGGAAGAATAATTATTTTTAAAACTTTAAAGTTAAAATAATTGTTAAAATATAAAAAATAAAATATTTAATTTTTTTTTAAATAGAGGAATTAAATTGTTTATTGTTATAAAATAGAAAGAGCTGAATTTTTTTTATATAAGAGATTTGCCAAAAATTTAACAGAAATGATTAAAGTGTTGATATAATGAAAATTGAGAGATGTAAATGTTCAACCAATAAAAGAGATCGTATGAACTATGTATTATGGCAAATTTCCAGGGAAGGGGCAAAAGTAATTTGCTCTTTCTATTTTATTAGAAGCGTGTTCTTTGTTTAGGTGGAGAAGTGGGACGATTTTGCGTTGGCTTTTAAATAAGGGTGAATTATATTTTTTCCTTAAGATTTGACCTAATTCATACTTTTTCCCCTATTGTTTAAAAATCGAATTTTTTTTATCTTTCAGTGTTTATTTCGTCAACATTTTAGTCCTTTTAATAAGGTTTCAGTGAATTTTTTATATTAAAAGAGCACTTAAGTCCTTATACTTTATAAAGATAAAATAGTTCAATCCTTTTATTTAAATACTATAAAACAATTCAGTCCTTCAAGTTTTTAATTCTTTTAAATTTAAAATTTCAATATCAATTAAATATTTAACACCTATATGTACATATATCAATATATTAAATAAAAAATTTTCATCAATTTTATTTCATATTAACTTTTTGCACTTAATTTATTTAATTTTCTTTTTAATAACTTTAAAAATTAGAATCGTTGAAATCAAACACTAAAAATTTGAATAATTTATTTTTAAACTGAAATCAAGCAAATTAATGGATTCTTTAAAATTATGATCTGATTTTTAACTATAGAGTGTTGATAGAAATATGTGTAAGTGTCAAAAAAAAAGTTACTATTAAAAATTAAAAATATTAAAAAATTTATTATTTAATTTTATTATAAAATAGAGGGATTAAATTGTACATTTTTATAAAATATAAAATAGAGGACTAAATTGTATAATTTTATAAAATAGAAGAACCTAAGTATTTTTTTAATATAAAAATTTATGAAAGAATTTAAGTATTGACGGAATGAAAACTGTCAAACAAGAAGGAAGAAGACTGGCATGCATTTCAGATTTGATTAGCTTTCATATTTTAATCGTACATGTATCAGCATGTAATAGTGTACTTCTTACTTTTGTTTCAAATTATAAATTTATTTTAATAATTTTTATGTAAATTTAACATATAATTAATAATATTATTAAATATCATAGTTTTATATATTTTTATTAATAATAAATTGTTTATTTTTTACTTTATTAAAATCAATTGATTATGACAAATTTGAATATTTAATAAAAATCATTAATAAATTTATAAATTGATTATTATTTTAAAAAGTATTTGATTTAAGAGGAAAATAAAAAAATAATTTTACAATTTTAGGATGACGATTTTTTTGTTTTCCCTTTAAGATGGAAAATGAATTGGCATTGGATTTGGGTGAGCATAAACTTTGACTTTGCCAATGAAGTCTAGTTCAATTGGTAAGGTGGAGGTTTCATGACCCTTAGATTATCAGTTCAATTCTTGATGGGAACATGACAATAATCGTATGTCCTTTACTATATATAGTTAATTATAATTGTTTATAATAGTATATAGTTTGTAATAGTATTGTAATTGTTGTAATCTCCCAATAGTTGGGATGTAATGAAAAAATAAAATAAAATTCCACTTTCACACATCCAGGAGAAGTCGATCAAGACTTCGGACATAAAAACCAGCGCAGCGGTGTGTGTTTCCTCAAAGGTGCCAGCAATTACATCTATGTATACTTTTTTCAATTTTCATATGGTCAGTCTTGCTTCCTATTGCTAGTCGACTGCAATTATTTTAATTTGTATATGGTTAGTTTAGTTATTTTTGGATTGGACGATTACCATCCAAATATAATGTCTACTTTTATCTTTATCAACTAGGTAAATGATGTTTTCATTCAATTAATTTTTCATTTCATAAATTGATTTTTCATTCAACTAGATTTTTTTTTTTTTTTGGTAAATAAAAACTGGGCAGAGCCCGAACACAAAAGAACAAACTAAAGAGTACAAGAGATCGAGGAAGATAATCCGATACAGTCCTGAGCCAACTGGTGACGCAGAGCAGCAGGCGGAGCAGACAAGATGGAGAGATCTGCAATAGAAGCAGCCCCTTTCTTGGCTAGCCAGTCGGCACACGTATTACCCTCCCTGTTTTGGAAAACACAGGAAAAGGCACCTTCATTCAACTAGATAAGTCTATGCGTCCACACATGTTTGATTATTAACCTTTTTTCTACGAATAAGTCATAGGAGAAGTTTATTTGTCCAGCTCTCAAGTGATCACATGATTGAGCATAATAGCCACATTTTTTAAAATAATTACTAATTCCTCATCAGTTCATTTGACCAAAGTCACCAACATTTCTCATCAATTATAATGTTGGAGAAGAAAATATATTTTTCAGTTTTAAAATTATAATTTTATTTCTTTATATTTTTATAAATTGTAAATCACTTTTTTAATAATATTTAATTTACTAATTTATTTCAACTATATATTTTTAATTTATTAAGTGATTTTATTTTCAATCATCTTACTTAGATAATTGTACATATATAAATTATCCATATAGCAAGAGATGTACAACTACACCCCTCAGCCGCAGTCAAAATATAGGTGTAAATGCAAGTTATAAGAAGTTAATTAGAAGACCATTGATTGCTGTCTTCTTCCTCCGTTCTCAATTTTTCAACTCGTCTACGTCTTCTTCTTATTCTTCACTGTTCATGGATGGTTTTGGGTCTTTTTTTGCCAAAAATCATCCAAAAAACTTAATATTCTATAATATTAATAGTAGATCTCCATAATTTGAACTCAGATCTCAAATCAATATCAATTTTTAATCCATTTTATGAATAATTTTTTTTATTTCTTTGGTTTTTTTTATATTTTTTGTGTGAGTTTAATCCCATATACAAGAAGAAATTAGAGATTCAAATCCATCCTTATTTTTCCAAACTTGATGTATTATTCTTCTTTCAAGTTTAGGTGTCTCTACCTCCTCAGAAATAGGACCAGAACTGTGTGTATCCCTCTACCTCTTTAAGCTGAGCATACATTAGGTTCGCGGACGGTACCCGTATCTAATTTGGGTGTCAAGCTTAGTGCTTATGAGTTATAATTTCCCTAAACTATTTGTTCTATTAGTCTTAAAAACTATTTTTTAGTTGATAAATTTAGTTGGTTTACTACCATATTTTGTAATCTCTTATATTTCTCCATTTTAATAAAATCTAAACTGTTGTTAAAAAAAAAAGTTACTAAAATAATCGGTGTTAAGGTTATACTTGGTAAAATGTAAAGCAAATTACATTTTGGATTGGATGATTACCATCCAAATATGATGTTTACTTTTATCTTTACCAACTAGACAAAGGATATTTTCATTCAATTAATTTTTCATTTCATAAATTGATGTTTTTGATCTTGGTGAATTTTAACCAAAAAAAAAAACTATTATTTTTTGTGATTGAGACTTATTATTGATAAAAAATTTAATATCAACGTTTTGTAAAAAATAAAAGTTAGAAATTTCAATAAAAATATTTTTATTTGAATTTTTTCCTTATGATATTATTTTCTTATATTTTTTATTCTTTATGTTATTATTATTATTATTATTATTGAGCTTAGGAAGGGGATAAAGGGAGGTAAGAATCGAACTCTTAACCTATTGGTATCTTTAAGGGAGTTAAATTATATTTGACTACTCAACCTTCGACATTTATGTTATTATTATTATTGTTGGTGTTGTTATTATTATTATTATTATTATTATTGGATATATATTAAATAGCAAAGTTCATAATTTTTTAATTTTATAAATCTTATTATATTGCTCATGAGAGAAAAATAAGAGGGATGGAAGGAAATATGAGAGGAATTAATTTTCATCCTATTTTATTATTAAATTTTTTTAGGAAGGGAAGGAAATTGAAAGGGAATTATTCTCCTTATTCCCCTTCTATAAAGTGAAAGTCCTTACACCTCAATTTTAGGTATATAATAATTTCAACTCCTAACATTATAATTTAAATTTTATTTTCTTTTTAATATTTTGCTTTTGTTTATTAATTATTTTTAAATTATTAAATACAACAACATCTATAGTTATTCCCTTCAGGTATATTTGGTTCAGCTGATAGCTGGTAGTTGATTAATAGTAGTATTCGGTAAAATTCTTTTGAACTGTTGTTGTTAGTATATAAATTGACCATTATGGACATAATTTGTTATTTTTATATAATAATAATAATAATAATATCTATATCTTTCAACATTAAAATTAATAATAATAATAATAATAAAATAGTAAATAATAAAAGTAAAAAAAAGAAAAGAACACAATTAATTGCTAATAATATTAATTAGTGAAAAAAAAAAGAAAATAACACGAAAATAATATAAATGTGCAAAAAATCTTAGACAATACAAATTATAGTGATATTATAGTTGAGACAAAAGGATAAATAAATAAATATATTTTTTTTGTCAAATAATATATATATATATGCGCAGAGAAAGGGAAAGATGTGAAATTTCACAAAAACTCACATAAGATCACAGCAATAACTAATGGCCAATAACCAAAGGTGGGGTCACTCAGTCTTAAGAAACAAAGATTATTAAGTGGAAGAAGTAAAGAGATTAAAAAAAAAGAGTTAGATTTTGTACCTTAATAAAAAGGTTAATTTTGTCAAAATATAAAATATATATCCAGCGATTTTAAAAAAATCTCAAAATAGAGCTGAAAGAATTCTCAGCTGATTAAAAATTTTTACCAAATAAATTTTAATTAGCTGTTGAATGAAAAACCTTTATCAGCCATCTTAAATAGTTGATCCAAACACCCTCTTCATTTCTTTTTCCTTCCTTTTTCTTTTAAAATTTTTTTCATTCTTTCCCTCTATGTTGCCATGTCAGTATTAGCTCAAAATCAATCATTTATAGATTAAAAAATTCCAGATATGACAGTGCTCAAGGTGGATGCTTTTAATCAATAAACTAATTTTTTATTTTCTAATTATTTTTTAACATTATAAAAAAAAAGTTGAGAAAAAACTTCTTTTGTTATTGATTATATTAATATCTCACGGATTTAATTATTATTTTAATAAAAAATCATTTGACCTAAATATGAATGGATTACTCAATAAGAGCAATCATTCTCTTTTAAATTGCTATAAAATCAATAAATAAACTTCTGAAGGATCTTCACTCAAAAGCCTCTCCGTTCATAGATAGCTACTGTTCATAGTTCTCTAATATAGTGTTTCGTAGATTTGGGTATTTTTTGTTAATTTCTAACAAAAAACCACTCAAATCCATTGGTTTCCTCAATTTCTTTGTAATATTTTGTTGTTAATAAATAATCTTGTTGAGCTTTATGCTTAATATGTGTGGTCTTATACCATTTTGTAGTGATAGCTATTTTGATAGGGTGATATTGCAGATGGATCTTGTAAGATCACAAGCAAGAAGCCATCATCAAATAAAGGAAAGAAGATTAAATGACAAAGCTCACATTTTCTGCCACAATATCTAAACTTCCTCTGCATCTTGTCTGCTCTCCAATATTAACGGCATTCTCAAGACCGTTGTTAGGTTGATGAGCTCTCAGAAACTCACTCTAGAGCTTTTCTCCTATTCCTTGCAGTTATGGCTGCTACTGCTGCTACTTCTGCTGGTGAAGAAACTCTTCCTCTGCCATAGAAACTCTAGGATTTCAGTAGAAAAGATAAAGTTTATTGGATATAGGCTAGTATCATGGAGTGAGCTATTATTTACTTTCTTTGTTATTGGGCCCTATTGTATTATCCTTTTTTAATCTAATGAAAGTGGTTTATTGTTGTTAAAAAAAAAAGAATTTTTACAAAAATACTCATCTGGTTTTCAGCAAAATATAGGATAAAACCATTATTAAGCCCCTGAACTTTGACACTTTATTTTATTGAATCCCTCAATTTTTATTGTGTTTTATTAAGCCCTCAATCTTTTATTTTCGTATAGATTAAGGACAAATTAGACTGAAGTAATGAAATTGTGAAATAAATTTTGTTTACTCAACCACAATTGTGATGTC
>CATIWK010698580.1:0-11262 GCA_949634005.1 Mallotus japonicus | reverse complement strand
CACCTGGGCTTGTAGAAACCCTAATCACCTCTCTTCTCACCACCTTCAACGCGGCGGCGCGGCCCTTATCTTTGCTTATTTTGAATCCTTTTAAACTTGAATATCTTCTCCAGATTAAAGTAATTTTTGATTTTATTTCCTAATCTTTTGCTAATTTTTTTTACTGATTAAAGTAAAATTTATTTATTTAAAATTGTTTTCTTGAAGAGTTCAAGTGATTTGGTTGCGGTTCTTATGAGTTACAGCTGTATAATCATGGAGGAAAACCCTAGAAAGCTATTGATTCTATACGCAACTCAAACTGGAAATGCACTGGATGTGGCAGAGCGTATCGGTCGTGAGGCTGAGCGCAGAGGCTGTCCTGTCACTCTTTGTTCTATGGACCAATTTAATGCTGTAAGTTTTGTTTAAAATTTCTGTTTGCTTGTGGAGAAAGTGTAGGAAAGTGAAAGAAATGGCTACTTTTATGTCCTAGGAAGTGTTTGATCATAGACATGATTCAGAAAATTTCAAACAAATGTGAAATTTATATTGGTTAAATTAAATGCAGGGGAGTGAAAGAATGAAGAGTATTTGAATGTTCTAACTGGTGCCCTAGTTGTTGGAATAGTTCTGTAGCCGAATATTATGTGTAACACAAACAAGTTCCTATTATCAATTATGTCATCTATGCTGGAATTTTAAATGACTCCGTGAAATATTGCTTACTAGCATGCTAATTTTGTGCTGTCTCAGAGTTCTTTACCTCACGAAGATACTGTAATTTTTGTTGTTTCCACTACAGGCCAGGGAGAGGTACCAGATTCCATGAAGGTATTTGTTATATATTTTTATTATCTGTTTGTTTTGTGAAGGCCAACAAAAAAAGCCTCATTTGGATTTGTTTATTATTGTTAAATTTGTGTTCTACACATGTAGGGCTTTTGGAAGTTTCTTCTGCAGAAAAATCTTAGTAAACAATGGTTGGAAGGAGTTCATTATGCTGTTTTTGGACTGGGTGACTCTGGTTACCAGAAGTATAATGTAAGTAAGCTCTTGATTTCATTTGTTGCGAGGAAACATCAGTTATGCTATGAATTTCTATGGGATGTAATGTTAGTTAATTATTTACTACTGCTATTCTATGGACATGCAGATTGGAGATTTGAGTTTGAACTTTAGTCATTTATTATGAATGTTTTACATGTATTCTCTCATGGGCTTCAGGAATCATTAGTTGTTTTAGCTTCTTTTGACCATGCAACAGTATAGTATACTTGCATTACGTTACTTTGTAATTTAGGGTCTCACATGCAGTCATGCGTTTAGGTTGAAATGTTGAAAATACTTTCAGCATCTTGCAAAAGTTAATCCTGCATTTGTTATGGTTGTGCCATGCATACAGAACATAAACAATGACCAAGAGTGATCTTTTAGAATGTTTGGTTGTCATAACTTCAAAGAATGAAACAAACACTTTGGCACGCATCATGTGGTCAATTAAAGACTATTTTTTGGGAATATGATTTATCAGGGAACAGATTCCAAATTGCACTGGATTATGAATCATTCTTGAATATTCTTCTGTTGCAAAGGAGTTATCCATTCCTTTTATTTTGATTATATTAACATGTATGAATTCCTGTTATAGGTTCTGATGTGACATTAATTTAACCCGAATCTTTATCTGCATTGTTTCCTATAATCTACTTGTTCTCATTTTCTAACTATGTATCATTCATATTCATTGTCTAAACCTCATGGAAATGTGTGAAGAGGCAATTGGGACTAGACATAATATGTTTGGTTTTACGACCAAATTTCCTAAGTATTTTATGTTCACATTTTCTTGGAACTTTCACCGTCTCAAAGAGAATGACTGTGGTTCACTTTTAAGTTTATGTGATTTTATACTGTCCACCACTCTCCATTGTTTATATATTTTCACAACTCAAAGCATTATTGGTGTTCCTTCTATCAATTTTAACATTATTTAAATTGTTGAGGTGCATTGCTGAAAACATTGTATCCTGAGTCATTTGCCGAACTGAGTCATTTGATTGTAGCTCTTAAACAGATTTTCGTCTAATAATTCATATTGAAACAATGTGGTTTTCCTTTTTGTTTGCTTGAACTTATAAGGGATTTATTTGGCATTTTGTGATATCTGCAGTTTGTGGCAAAGAAGCTTGACAGAAGACTTTTTGATCTTGGGGCAACAGCTATTGTTGAAAGAGGTTTGGGAGATGATCAGCACCCTTCAGGGTAAATCGTAACGCAATTGAATAATTCTCTTTTATAGAAAGAAATTGGCTTTAGCTGGAAAAAAGTATGACATAATTTCGATGTAAATTTAAAGAGTAAAAGACATTGATTTGCTTTTCCAGATATGAAGGCGCACTGGATCCATGGATGTCATCCTTGTGGCATGCACTGTATCTCATCAATCCTAATTTTCTTCCAAATGGTCCAGATTATGTGGTTCCAGAATCAATGTTAATCGATCAACCGAAAGTCCAAATAACATATCACAAAGCAGACATGGACTCACAGTTATATAAAGCTGCAGGTAAACTTGGTATTTAGTGCTTAGTGTACACTTTGTTCCTGGCCTTTGCAAATTTCTATGTAGTTATATTAAAATTTTGCCTCCTGGTTGCTTCTATTATCATTTACATACTGTTGTTTAAAACATTTTTTACATAAAAATAAAAGAAATGAAAATAAACAGAGAAATACATCCAAATGTGTGGGTTCTTCTATTCCTCACATCTGTAATGAGATTCTTTGATGATGATTAATCTTTTTTTTTTTTCTCATGTGTGTCTCAGATTTAAAGTATAATCAGATGCAAATTGAGAGAGCTTGCTCAATGTCGCCAGGAAAATTTGCTCATGAGAGGAAGAAGCCTTATTGCTTTCTTAAAATGGTAATAATAATATATGTTTATGTTAATCCCAGAGGATAGTAATATCTCAACTGCCATTCCACCAAGTTTTAATGAATTTAGAGTATGAATTGTAACATTGATTGTTTATTATGTTTGTAATTTACCAATGAAGATGGGAATTTTTGGATCGATGTTGGTTTCATTTTATGGAATGCAATATGTATGTAGAAGAATCAAACCTATGTCTTTCTCTTCAAAAATTATTTAGCAGTTTTCTTATTCCAATGCATGACTATTTTTGCATCTGGGTGAATTATGAATAGATGGAGATTTTTATTATAATCATTTAGTAATGTTTATTAAATAAGTATTTTTTTAATCTTTACATGGGTACTCTTTTATTCTTCAAATTGGATGCAAAAAACTGTATATAAACTCTTTTCAGGACTTTCCTTTTTAACTAAGTTATATTTGCTTTCTTGTATCTTTGTTTCATTTAAATTTATTCTTGAAGATCAAGAATCAATCGTTGACCAAAGCAGGCTGTGGAAAAGATGTGCGTCATTTTGAATTTGAATCTGTTTCATCTGTAAGTAATGTGTTATATTCTCGCTATCATTATATGTTGAGCCAAATTTGGTGTTCCCTTCTTAGCATGTTCCACTTCCTAAATAGGCAATCAAATATGAAGTTGGTGATGTCCTTGAAATTCTTCCTGGTCAAAGTCCTGCTGCAGTGGATGCATTTATACAGCGTTGTAATTTGGACCCTGAATCACTAATCACTGTACGTCCTTATATATTTGATTGATTATGTGTTGATGTTACCTTGTCATGCACATATACTAGCAGCAGTGTCTTATTAGACATTTCCTTTTTATTATTGCTTTTATATGAGAACTTCACTGATACTTGCATTAGTTTCACCATCCATTACTCCATTAGTTCCTCACATTTTTTTTTAGTGCAAAAATATTATTTGCATGATTATTTTGTTGCATTTTAACTTTTTTTTTTTTTTTTTAATTGATGAACATCATGTCAGGTGCACCCAAGAGTGATGGAGAGTGCCCAAAGCATCACCCCAGATGTCCCTGTGAAGCTAAAAACTTTTGTTGAATTGACAATGGATATTGCATCAACTTCTCCTAGACGCTACTTCTTTGAGGCAAGAATCCTGTATGTCTTATATTCTTCTATCAAACTTTCTTAAGCAAAAAAAAAAAAAAAAGTACAAAGGACACCTCATTTAATGTTCTCTCATTTTGCCATTTCTATTGCTGTGTTGAATTAATTCTGCTTAATATGTTTGATGTTGAGGTGTGCTGCAGTGCAAAGATATATCTTGGAAAATGAATTAAAGGAAGTGAAAAAATGGTGTTATTAAATTTTATAATTGGCCTTCTTAACTCATAATTATGCTTTTCTAATATATAAACTATGGATGAGAAGTTTTGTAGACCAGTGGTTTGCTTGATCAGCAATGCTCATCCTACTTTGTGTGCCTGGTTGTGTTGTAGAATATAAAGTTTCTGTAAGTTTTACATGATTATGAGAAAATATTATATCTTCCAGCAAGGATGATCATTTTATATGTCTAAGAATGAGATGGGTGTTATTTGTGTTTGATATCCAAATATGATAACAAAATTCGTCTTGATGGCTTATCTAGCTATATGACACAAAAAGTTGTTCTAATTCAAAAATCAGATTTTGGGGAGACAATTCTTTTGCCCTCTTGTCAGAGGAAAATGGTGCACTTCCCCTGTGATAAAGGATTACTGCTATCAACTGGAACCTACATTTTTATCCAGACATAGGTCTCTTGGAAGTTGAGCTCATGATTAATGCATTATAATGCTCTATGATAGCTGAATTTTGATGGTTGTACTTCACCGTAAGCCTATTTGCTTTTTTTCTCTTCCAAACTGATAATATCGTTTCTGTTTCTTCAGATTATGAGCTTTTTTGCAACAGCTCAACATGAAAAGGAAAGACTTAAGTATTTTTCATCGCCCGAAGGAAGAGATGATCTATATCAATACAATCAGAAGGAGCGTAGAACTGTACTGGAGGTGAATTTTCGTATTCATAATTGTTATACTTGTTTCTTTGCATCAGTTAATGAGCATCTTTCTATGAGGTTCAATTAAATGTTCAATTCACTGTAATGAAGCCTGTGGTGCAGACATAATTATATAGGGGAAGACACAAAATAGATTAGTGGAATCGGTAAAAATACAAAACAAGATTTAATGTATTGATTAGTTCTTTACCTTACGAAGAAAATTTCCTCCTGCATTGACTGTTTGTCGTCTTCGAGAGGATGTACAGGAAATTCTGGCTGTTTAACTAGTTTATTAGGGTCCAGCTCCCTGAGTTTGCATAATAGTAAAAACTTCAAATCTGTTGAATCTTTTACATGTTAAAGGGGATTGACTTTGTGCTTCTGAGATCTGATTTTTTTTTTTTTTAATACTCAGGTATTGGAGGATTTCCCTTCTGTGCAAATGCCTTTTGAGTGGCTGGTGCAGCTGGTTCCTCCATTGAAAACAAGGGCTTTCTCCATTTCTTCTTCCCCTTCAGCTCATCCGAATCAAGTGCACTTGACCGTGAATGTAGTGTCATGGATAACACCTTTTAAGAGGAAGCGAACTGGTCTCTGCTCCACATGGCTTGCCAACCTTGATTCACAACAAAGTACTGGTGGACAATTGTAAAATAAAAACTTTAGTTTTCTATTAAAAAAGTGTAAGATGACCTGAGATGTATTTGTCCTTAGCAGGTGTTTTTATTCCAGCATGGTTTCAGAAAGGTTCTCTTCCTACTCCTCCACCATCACTTCCCCTTATTCTTGTTGGACCTGGGACTGGATGTGCACCTTTTCGTGGATTTCTGGAAGAGAGAGCCACACAGGATGTGTCTGGTGGAGCCGCTCCTATTATGTTTTTCTTTGGTTGCCGAAATGAGAAGAATGACTTCCTGTATAGAGATTTTTGGTTGTCTCATACACAAGAAGGTGGGTTGCTTTCAGAAGAAAGGAATGGAGGTTTTTATGTTGCCTTTTCAAGAGACCAACCACAAAAAGTCTACGTCCAGCATAAAATTCGTGACAATGGTCAGAGGATTTGGGATTTGGTGTCAGATGGAGCTTCTATCTACGTTGCAGGATCTTCAACCAAAATGCCTTCAGATGTAATGTCGGCCTTTGAAGAAATTATATCTGAAGCGGCTGGGGTTCCGAGGGAAACTGCTGTAATGCTTCTTAGGAGGTTGGAAAAAGATGGTAGATACCATGTTGAAGCATGGTCTTGACAGTTGCTTTGTTCTTTACATAACAGAGCAATTCTCTGCAGTGAGGGAGGGAGGGAGGGAGGGAGGGAGGTAGTAGAGTGGAGGTCCTGTGACTTAATACGGGTGCAAGCATTTTATACAACATTTGATTTACTCAGATGATATTGATTTTGATTCTATCGGTGTCATCTACACCAACAGCGGGAATATATTAGGGCAGGAAAAATGACCATAGATTTGAACTAGGCTGCCTTTGAGTGTTTGCGTGTTTTGAGGAATGTAACGGCTGTGATATAAAATTTTATTGAACATTGAGTTCATGTAGATTTGAAGTTCCAGAAATTTAATTATTTGCTTCATTCAGGATATTTTAGATTTTCAATCAATGACATACCATTTTGCAATATTGAAAAGATTTTCACTATTGGAGTGATGATAGAACTTCATTATGGATCATCAGGCAATACACTTTCACATAATGTATACCAACGCCCAGCGGGGGCATTGCAATTCTTATACCGTGGTCCATATTGCAATATATATTAGGAGTCCATAACGTGTGATAAACATTAAAAATACTCCTTTTTTTTTTTTTTTTGCTTACTTTTTCTAATGTTAAAATCCATTCTAAAAGCATTGTCATTATATAAAACATAAGTCTCTTCACCAAAATTTACAAAGTCTCAGTAAATCATTAGCAGAAGCATTATTTACACTATCAACTTAAAAACAAATAAAAAATAATTAAAAAATTACGCACATAAAAACATAATGAACCTACATGTTACAAAAAAAATGAACCAAACTAATGAATTTGACAAATAATATATTAAATTATCATGAACCTATAAGTTTCAACTAATAAACCAGTGTGCAAAAATTAATGAAACAATACTTTATAACCAAACAAACAAACAAACACAAAAAACTAAAAAAAAAAAAACAGAATTAACCTATATGAACCTCAACTCTATAACAAATGAACATTTGAGTTTCAACTAATGAACTTACATGCACAGTCTAATGAACCTATATTGAAAAACCAAACAAACAAAAACAGAATAAACCTATATAAACCTCCACTCTATAATAAATGAATCTCTAGTTTAAACTAATGACCCTATATACACAAACTAATGAACCAATAATTTGTACCTTATGAATTTCATGAACATTTTATAAAATTATGATGAGCCTCCAATCTATAACAAATGAACCTCTATGTTACAACTAATGAACCTATATGCACAAACTAATGAACTTGCACTTTCAAAAATCAAAAATATTATTAAAAAAATTTTTTTAGTTCACACGTGTGATGGACCCCTGGCCCATAATATAATTTACGAGGGCCAATTCTTATACTATGGACCTATGGACCAAGGCTCCATAACACGTGTGAAAAGTATAAAAACCATGCTGCTATTTTTTTTTTTCTTTGCTTACTCTTTCTAATGCTAAAACTCATTCTAAAAGCATAGTCATTATATAAAACATAAGCCTCTTCACCAGAATTCACAGAAAGTCCCAATAATTATCAGCGGAAGTATTATCTACATTATCAACTAAAAACAAATAAAAAATAATTAAAAAACTTTGCACACAAAAAGCATAATGAACCTATAGGTTACAAAAATTGAACATGTATGTTTAAAGTAATGAATCTATAGTTTATAACCAAACCAACAAACTAATGAATTTGACAAATAATATATTAAATTATCATGAACTTATAAGTTTCAACTAATAAATCAGTGTGCAAAAACTAATGAACCAATACTTTATAACCAAACAAACACAAAAAAACTAAAAATAAATAAATAAATAAAATGAACCTATATGAACTTTAACTCTATAACAAGTTTGAGTTTCAACTAATGAACCCACATGCACATTCTAATGAACCCATACTAAATAACCAAACAAACAAAAATATAATGAACCTATATGAACCTACACTCTATAACAAATGAATATCTGAGTTTAAACCAATGAACCAATAATCTATACCTTATAAATTTCATAAACATTATATAAAATTATGATGAACCTCCAATCTATTTATTATAAACCTTTACATAACAACTAATGAACTTATATGCACAAACTAATAAACCTGCACTTTCAAAAACCAAAAACGTTATTAAAAAAAGAGTATTTTTTTTTTTTAGTTCACACATGTGATGGATGTGTGATGGACCCCTAGACCATATTGCAATATGGACAGGGGTCCATAATCTAATTTGTGGGGGCATTGCTATCCTATATAAAATTTAATGGTTAAGAATCACCAGACAAGTATTTCAGTTAGTCTCTCAAGTTTAGCTGCTATAAAATAATCCAAATTTGAAAAAGCAATAAACCAATAACAATTAGGTATTCAAATACCACATCTCATCATCAAGCTAATGGATAGATCTAATTAAATCTATTGCATATCTCAGGTTTTCATAAATCATTGAACACTTTCTCTCAAGTAATGTTCAACTCAACATGCATGAATTAATTGAAGCTCAAAACTATGGCTTAACTCTCATCATCGCCATAGAAATAAGTCAACATCAAACACACAAGGCATTAGCAAACCCAAAAAAGAATCAGATTAAGTCAAGCTCTCTCAAGTCATTAACTCACCCAATTTGTGTTTGTGGGTCTATTAGAACTACCATTTTTCAATGTATAGCTCTAAACTAGAGATGTATTTGGCCAGTATACAACATTCAATAAGCACAACAAACGTAATATGCAATATAAGTGAAATAAGATCCATCACATAAAACTTAAATCAAATGGATCTCAAATCCCAACAACACAACGAAAACTAGCCACTCATGGCTTTAGCATTCAATATTCAATCACAATACAACCCAAATGAATAACAAAATTCTGATAGAGAAAAGTTATCAAGAAATTTCTAAAATCTTTAATGGTGTCCTCTTCTTCAATCTTCTTTTTCTCCTCTTGTCCTCTCTCACTTGGGTGTGTTCGGTTAGATTTTGGAAAATCATAGATAATCCTCCTAAATTAGGTTTTGGGTCCCCTTTTATAGTCTTCTCAAATAGACCTTGGATCCCCCTTAAAATTAGTGTGACAGATTTCAGATGCTCGTCTTCCAGTATCATCAATTTTACTGACCCCTGATGGTGATTCCCTCCAATCACATCTTGATTTCTCCAATACCACAAACTTGAGACAGCAACCCCAAAAATGATACCTGTGGAGAATCATTTTTACTAAATTACACCAAAACCAGTCGTGCATATTTAGTGAAAAGTAACAATTACAGATTGCTATAGGCACTAAATTATGCCAAAACTGTTTAGCAAAAAAGCAATCATGCAGCATGTAAATAGTATCTTTGATAGCACATCCACATCTAGGGCAGAGGTTGGAGGAGGTAATGTCTACACATTCTCTCAACATTGGTGAGCAAGTGTTTTTTGATACAAAAGCCAAAATAAGCCCATATTAGTTTGCATACTGGATCATTAACATTTCTTTATGCTTTCCTAATCAAATCATAAGCTGATCGAGAGGTAAATTGGCCTCTTGCCGAAAAAGCCCATTATAGGTGATTTGTACCTTTTTCCATGCTCAAGTGGCAGAATTGCAGCTTTAATAAGTATGATGCTTTGAGGAAGGAGATTTGCAAATAATCACCAGTCCCATTGCCCACTCATTGCCACAAACTTGTTGACTGTCCAGTCCATTTGATCAGAATGTATAGCAAGTAAAACAAGTACAATAAGGGACTCCTCATTTATCATCCAAAATTAAATCCAGAAAATGGCAGTTTTTCCATCATTAATCGACCATCTCAATACAGGCTGTCATCAGTTATCAACTCCTTCCCCAGGACTGTATTCTTGGCTGTTACATGATGTGGTGGGTCTCATTCACCGCAGGGCCTCTTCATCTGTACCAAAAAAAAAGATTGAAACTTTAGCCTTGAAAGCAATGGCCCCAATTTATTAAAATAAAAAACAAGATTGAAATGATAAACGCATAAGAGTTCAACTTTCGAGGAACAAATATAATCTCTTGAGTGTTGTTGTTGTTGTTTTTTATTATCAGTACAGTGAACTGAACCAGCCTGCAAATAAGGAGATGCTAACTCAACTTATTTTTCTGTATAGTATTTACAAGTTGATCAAGCAGCAGCAGAAAGTAGATGTTTATACCCTAGCAACATAATGAACATAAGCAAAAGCTAGAAAGAGCATGGAGATGAGCTTTCATAAGAACCTCTTCACCCTCGATCAGTTCCAGCTTTTAGAATTACTGCACACAGAAATTACCTCCAAGGCTTTCCTGAGCTATTTAGCCCATCCATTGAAGAGCCTCGGAGAGGACCAAAGGCATATGTAACACAGTTTCTCTCAAGCATCCAACAAATTTTGGACATCCTACAGGAACAGGAAACCCAAATCTAAAGCACATGAGTCAACCAGGAAAAAATGAGGTGCTTGAAAAGGAAAAAAAAATACTAGGCATCAGAATAAAAAATTTTAAGAATATAGTAAGTTGCAATTAACTGGTTTTGTTATAATTCATACTTCATTCTTTGTAGCAATTTTTGTTGATTTCTTGCTCCAAGGCAAGTGAAAGCTTCTTGTACATTCTAACTAATCATAAAATACTTAATATTGCTCTTCTACTGCTAAAGTATGCCATACCCATTCCTTTTAACACTGGTCTCTGGTTACTTTTATTGTTTCATTTGTTTGAATCCCTGGTGTATAGGTTGCACGGTAACAGACAACAAACCACTATGGCTCATCTAAAAAATTGTTTCTACATGAACAAAAAGACACATATTATTGTAGATTTATATGAATAAAAGGACATAGCATTATCATCTTACAAATGATCAAATGTAAAGGGAAAAACAAAATTACAAAGTTTTGAGCATATGAAATTACTGACCTCAAAAGACTAGAGCAGCATAGTAGAAATAAAAGGCCCTATTACACCATTGAAGTACAGAACAAGCATCCTATAGTTTTGGAATCTCAATAAAGTTGAAACCAAGACCAAGAGTACCAGCTTATGTAATGGATTATATTCTAGTAACTAGAAGTTCAATTCTTGCAGTAAAAA
>CATIWK010698379.1:0-10569 GCA_949634005.1 Mallotus japonicus | reverse complement strand
TTAGCTCATTAATTAAACCCTTTTTCATAATTCATAGATTTAGTTCATTTTTAGAAATAAAATAAATAGATTTAGGCCCACTAATTTAAGCTTTCATAACATGTAAACTTAGCCAACTTAAATTAAAACTTGTAGATTAGACTAACATAGGGATTATATGCTTTGAATGTTTGCATTGCTTATGTATAATTTCATGATTAGTTTGCCTTTGGGATTTATGGATGTTTTAAATGGGTTTTATGAAATTGCATATAAATAGAGGATAAAATAGTAATTAATAATAAAAGAACACGAGACTAAGAGAAGTTAGTATTCCGAATCTAGAATTTCCTGGTTGTGGTGCTAGCTTTCTTTTAGAGAATCGAGTACCACCTCTAATTTTGTCCCAGTTATTACCCTGGGTGGCGACTCCATCATCTCCACGCTATGTCTATGTGATATAGTAGTGTGTTCCCTAGAGCCCTGAGCTCAAATAGTGTTGCGGTTGCAAAAAACTTGGGCGCGCGCTAAACCCCGCCGTCTACAATCCCCATATAAGAATGCATTCTTGACATCGAATTGATGAAGAGGCCAATCTAAATTTGCAGCAAGGGATAATAAGACTATTACAGTGTTTAGCTTTGCAACAGAAGAGAAAGTTTCTTGGTAATCAATACCAAGAGTCTGAGTATACCCCTTTGCCATGAGCCACGCCTTGTATCTTTCTATTGATCCATCTACTTTGTGTTTGATGGAGAATACCTATTTACAACCCATTGTTCTTTTTCCCTTAGGTTGCTGAACCAGAGTCCTGGTATTGTTCTTTTGTAGAGCTGTCATCTCATCCATTATGGCTCGAGTCCACTAAGGATCCTTCAATGCCTCCTGAACTGTACGAGGAATATACTCAGCAGACAGCTTATCTGCAAAAGCCTTCAAGGGCTCCGAGAGTCTTTGAGTGGATACATGTTGTGCAATGGGTACCGTCCTCCTTTAGCTTCTTGGTCGGGAGAGTACCGATTTGGAGGCTTTCCTCGGTTGTATCTGAAAGGAAATTTATGGCTAACAGAATCATCTATATTGAGTATAGGAGAGGAGTTAAGAATTTGTACCTCAGGAGTATTCTCAGGAGATATGTTGTGTACTCTATGAGGAGGGGTCTGATCTATATTCCTTTCCAAGTTTCCCTCATCATGCCCGGATTCCCCGTTATGCTAGGCAATAGACTTCGAGCTTCCCTCATCATGCTCGAATTCTCCGTCATGCTCGGCAATAGACTTTGAGCTTCCCTCATTATATCTAGATTCCCTGTCATGCTCTGCAATAGGCTCCGAGCTTCCCTCATCATGCTCGAAAACCTGTGAACTAGGCTCCGAGTTTCCCACATCATGCTCAGAATCCTGTAAACCCCAATTCATCCAGTTTCTAATACCCAATTCTGATCTTCATTCCTTCTCTTCCCCTGAAGTAAAGAATGGGTATCTTGTCTCAAAAAGTACATTTCTGATTCAAGAAACGTCACATCTATAGTAGTGTACAAATGTCAGGTCATCGGATCATAACATCGGTATCCCTTCTTTTGAGCTCCATATCCCAAAAAAACACCCTGAATGGCACATGGATCAAGCTTTATTCGCCGAGTTTTGGGAAGATGAACATAGACTACTGATCCAAACACTCGTGGAGGCAACATGAGAACCGAAGGTAGATGGACATGACAGGCAAGTGTTTGGAGAGGAGTGTCAAAGTCCAAGACTCGAGATGGAATTCTATTCAATAGATATACTGTAATACCTACAGCATCAGTCCAATACCATCTAGGTGCATGAGCTTCAATCAAGAGGGTTCGAGTTGTTTCCAGTATGTGCCTATTTTTTCTTTTCGCAACCCCATTTTGTTGTGGTGTGTGAGAATATGAGGTCTCATGATGTAAGCCATGAGTTTGGAAGTACTGTTGAAACTTGTGGTTGACATATTCTCCTCCATTGTCTGAATGAAGTATTTGTAGTTTGGCTGAGAATTGAGTCCTAATCATATTATGGAAAGATCTGAATATCCCAAACACTTCATGCTTATGTTTCATAAGATACAACGAAGTCATACGTGTACAACCATCAATTAAAGTGACAAACCATTTATAGCTTGAACTATCCGAGCAAGGAGTGGGTCCCCAAACATCATAATGAACTAGCAAAAGGAACACAACTTTTATTTGAGTTTGCTAGGTAAGGTACACGATGACTTTTTGCTACAATACAAGTTGGACATCTAAACTCGGATTCATCTGACTTTGATAACAAACTCAGGAATATGTGTTTCATATAACTAAGTGACGAGTGTCCCAACCTTTGGTGCCATAACCTGAGCTGTTGGCCTTTGTTGCTTGTCTGTTGCATAATGTTTGCTCGTCCTAGACTAAAGTCATCCATGTAGTACAACCCCCCCTCTTTTAGTACCACGACCAATAATCTCCTTCATGAGAATATCCTGAAATAAACAAAAATTTGGATATATTAGTGCACAACAATTTAATTCCTCAGTAGCTTAGCCTATAGATAGTAGTTTATTTGATAGTGAAGGAACTAGTAAGGTATTGGGTAAAGAGAATGATAGGGATAATACTACTTTTCTAGCTCTTGTAATCGGGTATGTTACCCCATTAGCATTTTTAATACATGCTCGTTTGGGTTGATTAAATTCCACAAAGTCTTTAGGGTCAAATGTCATGTGGTTTGTTGCCCCAGAGTCAATGATCCAGTCATTCGAAGCTCGCCGCTGAGAACAAGATAAACCAAAACCTTTGTTACTTGGATCCTCAGAGTTGATACTCAGTACTAGGAACTCTGTACCCATAGTTTGTCCTGTAGCAAGTGCTGCTCGACCGGTACTTTTGCTCAGATCTATATCTTAATTCTTCTTCAGATCTTTCCACCACTCGGGATACTCATGTATTTTAAAGCAGGTTTCCCGAGTGTGTTTAGGGTTCCCACAATGGGTGCATCCTTCGTCAGTTCCCTTGCCCTTCTTCTTTCCACTAGAAGATGCTCCAGTCTTGGTCATCTGTAAGCCCATTTGAGGAGCCCTGTACCCTTTTGAGATTATTATTATACTCGGTGTGGTTTTTAAGTTTCCACTCAACATTACAGCTTGTCGGGTTTCCTCTCTTCGGACCTGAGTGTAAGCTTGTTCGACTATGGGAAAAGTTCGGATCTGTAGTACATCACTCTGAGCTTTATCTAGCCTGTCATCTAACCCATCCAGGAAGGTATAAACCCTATCTTCTTGTATGGTGTTGTTGTAGATTTGGATATCCTCATAACACTTCATCGAATTTGGTCACCGAAAGTCTATCTCCCTCCACAATCCCTGGAGAGTATTGTAGTAAGACTTTATAGATCCCCCATCTTGTTTCATCCGAGCTACCTGCCTTTTTAGCTTGTATACCTGGGAAGTGTCTGATCCATCAAACTAGGTAATAGCAATAGAATCTCATACCTGTTTGGCAGTTGGATATCGAATGAAATTGCTAATCAGAGATGGTTCCATTGAATTTATCAGCCATCCTTTTACAACAACATTCTTTATTCTCCACCTCCGGAAGGCTAGATCTGTTGACTCGGGCTGTGTAGTATCACCGAGGATGTATCCGAGTTTGTCTTTGCTCGCTATGAACATCTCCATTACTTCAGACCAGAGAGCATAGTTTTCTCCATCAATTTTGATACCCATTTGAGTACCTAAGTTGTTCGGATTCGAAGTTGCGGGGGTCAGGGTCTGGGTCAATGCTTGTTGCACTTTCATCGTAATATCGTCTAGAGTAGTAGCATAACGTTTCTCTCTTGTTTCCACCAGGTCTGTCAATTCTTCCATTGTTATGGATTTTTAGAGCCTTAGGATCGTTTGCTATGATACCGTGTCAACAATAGAGAAGAGAATTGGAAGAAGAAAGATCTTCTATTTTTTCATATATTTTCTTTATAAATGATACACATATTTATAGTACCTACATAAATCTATTTTGGAAATGCAATCACTAATTACATAAATCATTCCCTGATTTCTTCCCTCAAATCATTCCTTAATTTTTCCTTCCAAATTTCTAATTATTCTATGCACACTCCAACAGTCAAAGTATATGGGACAACAGCATTAATATGTAAACCCTACATGTTTTTATTTTTTATAATTAATTTCTATTAATTTTTAAAATTAAATTCTATAATTTAAAAAATAATTATTAATCATATTATTTATAATCTTAACCGTCTCTTATTTTTCATTAAAAACTTTTATTTTTATTCATTGCTTGATTATCTTTTAAATTGACAGTGATCCCTTGTCAATTTTTTATTTTACTTGTTTTATTTGTTTATTTATATTCAACATATACAAACCTCTTATCTAATTTTTTTTAATTTTTTTATTCCTTTCTTCTTTGAGTTACTATCCTTTATGAAATTTTGGTGTTCTTTTCTTTATAGAGTATGATTATTTCTTAATTATGAAAATATTTTTTTTTTACGATTGAACTTATTTAAAGACCAAAAAAATCAGTTTATGATTAATTAAAATTATTGAGTGGAGCGTACGAATCGCCAAGTTGCACACTAAAAAAGCTTTGTAAACACGATTAAAAAATAAAGATAAGAAATTTTAAGATTTGAATGCAATTATATTTTGGTACTTGTTAATTGTATTATTTATATTTTTTTAATCAAAATGTATTTTTAGTCTTTAATAAATGAAAGATTATTTTTTTTAATTAAAAATTATTATTTTAAAATGTTGAAAGAAATGGAACATGTTGACGTGGCTGCTTTATTCCATCGACTTAGAATATCTATGCAGCTTACTTAATGTCTTCTGCCAAGGCATTTTTCCATTAATAAGATTAAAAAAAAAATCATTACATTCTTCTTTCTCTCAGTTATGTTATCATCACCAACGACCACCATTGTTTAGCACTCATTCAATCTCCAATTTAATGAAATTTTAAAGAGATGAAGATTTTGGCCTACTCTATTCTTGCATAACGTTAAATTGCAATAGGTCTTGTCGTCTTACACGAGCTATATATGGAGGAGAAGAAGACCATTGAAGTTGCTTCGTTGAAACCACCACTTTCCGATATCTTTACCTCATGTAATCACCATAATTGAATTTGCCATCATCCAAAATACTCATTTGCAAAATTTGAGCTCCAACTATGGTCATTTGGCTAGTGAATTGGTCTTACCGGAAGTGTATTTTTTATTTTCAATTCAATAAATTTAGAAGACTTCAAATGATCACTTTAATATATATATTTGAACTACTCACATTGAGAACTACGTATAAGTGTCTTTAAATTTTGGTGAATAACAATGGTATAGTCAAAGAGAAGGAAGAGAGAAGAAAAAGATGAAGTGTATATATATATATATATATATAAAGCAAATTAGAAATGGCCAAATCCATTTCTCATTCCATAGCAATTTGCAAATAGCTACAAAATTAGAAATAGAATGTTTCAGTTTCAAAGAACCTCGTTCCTAATTTTTAGCGACGGAATTTTAATTTGTATCCGTTTCTAAATTTTGCGACAGATAAATTCTGTTTCTAATAATAGTGATGAAATAGAAACAACATTTCCATTTCTAAAGTTGTGAAATAGAAAGGAAATTCTCATTTCAAATCTGACACTAAAATATCGACGAATAGATTTTGCAACAAACTTAGAAACGGAATCCGTTTCTAATTAGAATCAGATTAGTTTTGTTTCTATGTTACAGAAATAGCAACGGAAAATCCATTGCTAAATTAGCAACGAAAAATCTATCTCTAAATTAGCAACGGAAATTTTTCCGTTTCTATACCGAAACGGACTAAATTCCGCTACTAATTTGTTGAAATTTAAAACAAAATATCTGTTTCTAAAATAGAAACTAAAACAATTCGGTTTCTATTTCATTGGAAATTGAAATGGAAAATCCATTGCAAAAGTTAACAACGGACACTATTCTGATGCTATTTCATTGAAAATTGAAAGGGAAAATCCATTTCTAAAATAGAAACGGCGAAAATTCTATTTCTATTTTGTTGAAAATTGAAATGGAAAATCTATTTGTAAAATAGCAATGGACACAATTCCATTTCTATTGAACAGAAAAATAGAAACAAAATTTTTGTCGCTATTTAGCTACGTGCCATCATTCTATTGCTATTTCCAATCAAAATAGTAACAGAAAATCCCTTTCAAAAATAGTAGCAAATATAATTTCACCGCAATTTTTAAAAAAAAGTTAATTTAATTGTTTATTTGACACTTAGCAAATATCTTTATTTTGTTATAATTTCGATTCTTAATTACGTTTTTTGGACAATAATTTTTCGTTTAAAAATAAGTCTAACATCAGAATCAACAATATTAGAAATATCACCCAAATCCTCTTCCAAATTCTTTTTAGCCTAAAAATAACGCATAAAAAATTAAGCTCAAAAAACCAAAAATAAACTAAAAATATACAAAAATTAAAAATTATAAACAACAAACAACATATACCTTATCAGAATCCTTTTTATTTCACCAATCCTAAAATCAAATTCAAATACGTCACATTTCCTCATACCACCATCTCCATCACCTTTTTTTTTTCATCATCGTTTTTTGAAATTTCATATATAACTTTATTATTTTTGAGCTAGAATCAGAACCACTAACAACCACTCCCCCCACCAACACTACCAAAAAAATAGAAAATTACAATACCAAATAAATTTTCAATCATAAAACTACAAAAAACAAAAACAAAATGATAGAACATGATTACCTCCAACACTTGCAGAACTTCCATCACCATTTCTATCACCATCATCACCCTTTCCATCACCATCCTTTAAAAAATAATAATAATAATTTCAAAACTTTCAACTGAATCATCATCATCCTCTCCCTCGTCTTCTTTCTCTTCCTTAGATGAATCCCTTCCTACCCTCGAATATTATATTTGGTTTATTATCAATATATTATCTAGATTCTATACTATAAAAATATCACATACCTCACCAACAACACCCTCATCAACACTAAGGCCAAATTTCTCCATCAATAGTCTCAAACAACGAAATACACTTTCAAAATTCTTTTTTATATCACCCTTCAATTCTCTCAACTTATTTGAAATAGCCTCTTGGTTCTCAATAACTCTTATCAATTCATTAGAAAAATCATAAGCAAACATAAAAGTTTGATTTTGCTTAACAAATGCTACATGATCAACAAATTCATCATCTATATCCTTAATATCAACATCGGTTGACTTTCCTTTTCCTTTGTCTAAAAATCACGCAAACATAACTTCTCCCTCTCATAACCTTGAGGCGAGATATTTCGCAACTTTAACTAAAAAAATTAATTAAATAATCAATCATAAAACCAAACAAAAAAAACTCAAAAGATGCTAAACAACAACAATATCATCAATACCTTCTAAGCCAACTCCCTGAAAATAGTCTGCGATAGCACCTAACTAGGAGTAATATTACAACTCCAATTCAATATCTATGGTATTTTACTAGCACTGAAAAAATAAATATTGCCAGAAATAAATAGGCACGTTGATAAAACTAAACTTGCGACGCATAAGGAAAACCATTAAGCCTATAAAAGAATTCATCGTGAACTTTCTTCCCTTTATTACTCATTTTACCTTTCAGAAATTCAAACGTCATATCAAACACATCTTTACTTCATTGATATTCATTATAAAATTTACATTCCACTATATCTAATGTCTTTTGACTGACCATTTTATTGATATGAGATGAAAATAAAACAATTCTATAAAATACAAAACTATAATAATACAGTCATTATCATTTTCTCAATGCTCTAAAAAAAACTCCTGAACAAATTTTTGGTCAATTTTTTCAACCCACCAAACTACTTCTCAACCAGCTTGTTATTCTCACAACAAGCAATTAAGTTTCTAGAATGTCCTAAACACTTCAATCCACTAACAAGAGCAAATTCCTCAATACTTAATTTTAATTTTTTTTTCCAGAATTACCAAACCATAATTCATAAATATTTGGTTGTTTCAACTCTCTCATTAACAAACAATGCACCAACTAACACTACATCTCAAACTTAGGTAAATCAAGTAAGTAACCAAAACAAATAGATCAAAACATAGAAAGTTGATGCTCATTTAAAACCTATTTCAATTGCACAATAACATCATAAGACAATGAGCACGTAATCTTCGCAATAAAATTCTCATTTGCATTCATCAAAGGCAGTCAATTCTATAAAAAAAATAAAAAAACAAATTAACCAACAACTAGACAAATAATAAAAAAAATAAAAATATAAAGAAACAAAAATATTCAAAAATAAAAAATCCACCTTTGATGAAACATCACCACTACCAAATTTTTGTTCATCAATATGTAATTTCACTCTCTTCTTCGATTTCTCCTTACCAATATCTGAAACCCTATAAGCCTTTTTCTTATCAGACGAAATCCCAACATCAACACTACCATACTCACCCTTCCTTCCACCCTTTTTCTTAGACCTATAAACACTTTTCCTTCTCATTTTACCATATTTTTTATTCTTCAACTTAGCAGCAGATTATTACAATTTTTTAGAAAGATTTTCAACCATTATGTGTGTGTGTTTATGTGTGTATAACTAAGAAATATATTTACTTAAACTCAAATTAATAACAATTTTCATGGTAGTTTCTTCTTTGAAAAACTGTTAGAGAATGACGCTGCAAAAAAAAAAAAGAAACTGTTAGCACAACTCCGTAAATGTACGGATCATGACAAGTAATAACATGATAAGTAGAGTATCGTTCCCACGAGGAAAGGGTACTAAGTACTAACTATCAATAGATTTTCCCTAGCTAGCACAAATCAAATTAAATTGTAAGAATTAAATTAAAATAAACTATCTACTCTAATTAATCTAATTAAATCAATGGGGATAAACTAGAGATTGGGTTTGTTTCACTAGTTAGGACTTGAATTACAGAATTAAGTACTATTTCATTAATCACAATCAAGGGTAAACTACTCAAATTACCTAGAGTCTCTTTCGAGATCATCTAAGCATGCCAAAACTAATTATCGCCTATTTTCATGGTCAAGTTAATTAATTAGGGCTCATTAAGTTCCTTAGCAATTTATTGATCCCCAAAGGATTCGTCTACTTTTGTGATCGAGGTTCCTAAGTTTTATGAGTTATAAGCTAGTAAATTACTCAACTTTCGTTGATAGCAATTTACCCATAAACATGCAAACAATTGGGCCCTTAATTGAACACAAGACATTAAGCACAACTCATAAAATTGACTGAAAATTAAATCATTAATAAGAAATAAAAATCCCAACAAGTCTAACTAGCTACTCCAAAACCAACTCTAAATATAGTTTAGCCAAACATAGCTTTAAAAAGAATTACAAACATAAAATAAATAACAAGATAATGAAGAAGAAGAATAGATAAAACTCGTTTAAGTGCACTTCAATCTTTAATCCTTATTGAGCTCTTCAATCCCCAAAAAATGGCTCTCTAATAGCAGCCCCCCTCTTTAACCTAGAGCTAAAAATCTCTATTTATAGAGAAAAATACCCTAAATTCATCCAAGGACTAAGCTAGTAATTTTCCACCTTTAAAACCTCCTCCAATTAGGAAAATATCTTCACAAAATAGCTCCTTAATTATTGGCTTAAATCCCTGACTCTTTAGGAAAGTAAAATTCCTACAAAAACATACCAAAAATGCATAAATTAATTAGAAAACTAAAAAGGAAATAAAATCAAGCTAATAAACTAAAATCCTAATAGAACAATAATTATAAATAATAAACTAAATAAAATATTAATAAATCATATGGAAAATAAATATAAAAACTATGCAATAATTGACACTAACAAATTCCCCCATACTTAAACATTTGCTTGTCCTCAAGCAAACACATGAGAACACCTATCATCACAACGAATTTAGTACATTGACAAACTTTAACCTGTCCATCCTCCACAATCTTTAGTTAATACAAAACTTATAACTCAAAATTAAATTGATAACTCAAGGTCAAAGACGTAAGCTTTACCAAGTGAAGAGCAAAGTTAACTGTTGAATTCTCGAAAATTTATAAGTTGATAATCAAGAGAAACAAAAGCAAGTGATACTACCCACTTAACCCTTAGCAACCCTTAAATTCTAACACATAAAAGATAGCCACACCATTATTTTTTTCTTTTTTTTAGCTAGTGCGTTTTACGCTCCATCTCGCACATTTTTTTTATTTCTCTCTAACCAACCTTCCCACTCTTAGTAATCCCTCGCCATTCCTGTACTACTAAGCGTGGATATTGTTAAGTGAGTCCTTTGGATACTCTTACTCTATTTAGAGCATTGGAGTAGATTTGGAATATATCCTTATTAAAAGAGATTTTTTTTTTTGTATGAAGCTACCATTTCATATGCTAAACTCAAAGATCAACTAAAAATCAAAAATTGAGTATCACTTATAAGTATTTTTCTTAACTATCAACTCACAAAATTCAATCACTCAAATGCATGTAAGCATTAAG